>OMKN01018605.1:4544-15831 GCA_900302345.1 Melanonus zugmayeri
GCGAGGAGGAGGAGGAGGAGGAGGGGGAAGATGGAGGAAGGGAGGGGGGAGGGATAAGAGAAGGAAGAAGAGAAGGGGTAGAAGGGATAGGAGGATGTAGGAAAGAGGAGGAGGAAGTGGAGGACTGTTTTAAGCCCTGTTGTAAGCCCTCTGAACAGCCGGCTCATACATTCAGCCTACTCAGCCAGATTGAACTCCCACATCACAGAATATAGATATCTCTTGGTTAACTTCATCCCATGGTTTGATTGATTGTAAAATATTATAAATCTATCTTTCTGAGCCATCCGTGGGAGGAGGGATTCCCCCAGCCTGTCCCTTCCTCTCCTGTCTGGGGGTTTGGGGAGTTCTGTGAGGGGGAGGGATAGTGTTGTCTCTACTGTACAGTATGTCTACTGTAGCTGTGCTAAAGTGCTGTGCTTGTAAAGTTGACTCAACTGGGCCTGATTGCCTTCCCGTACATATGTTCCCGAAACTTTCATTTAAATCTATTTATCTATCTATGTATGTATGTATGTATGTATGTATGTATGTATGTATGTATGTATGTATCTATCTATCTATCCATTTACCTATCTATCCATCCATCAATGTATCTAAGAACAGTTTATGACACATCTGTAGAAGTGAGGAAGATAACTAAAGTAGTCTGTTATTGTTGTTGTTGCCTTCTATGAGAACCTGCACAATTCAAACATGTGGAACATGAATATGTTGTTATGTTCATGAATATGTTGTTTACACGGCACAGGGGGTGGAACAGGGGTAAAGGACAGCTGGTTATGGGTTCGGTGGCTAGGAGTGTTGAAGTAGGGCCCACATGCTGTGATTCCAAAGAACAGGTGGTAACTTCCTGTATGGAGTCTGTACTTCCTGTGTTCACCTGGGATTCTCTGCTTTCCTTCAAAAACAGGCATGTTAGAGTACTTAGCGTGAAGGGTACTTAACAATCTAGGAAGGACTTTAACCCTGCTGGTGTTGAGCCAGTTGAGCTAGACAGGGAATCAAACCCTTAACCCTGGCAGTGTCAACGCCTTGCTCTACCAGTTGAGCTAGATGGGGAATCAAACCCTTAACCCTGGCAGTGTTAGTGCCTTGCTCTACCAGTTGAGCTAGACAGGGCATGTTTGGGTAATTAGCGTCTTAGGATAGGCTACTTGGCATGGTATGATACGTTGTATGTGAGGGTACTTAACATGCTAGGATATTTAGCATGCTAGGTACTTAGCATGCTAGGATACTAAGCATAGTATCCTATGTTATGTCATAGTATGTCATAGTATCCTAGTTAGTATGATAGCATAAAAGATCCTAGTCCCTCTATGATTTGTTATGCTACCATACTAGCATGCTTAGTAGTGCCAAAATACACAATATAAATATGAATCAAAAGTTGACATGAGAAAGTTGTATTTCAACTCTGGTACAAATCAAAACAATCTGTACGCTTGGAAAATTAGTCGTTAATAAATGGCCTATTTCCAAACTTAGAATAGATCAGAGGATGTTTCCCCTCGTAAATCTTCGTACGTTTATATGAAAATGTTTTTGGAAAATGGAAACATCAAGTGAAGAGGAGCAGAATGTGAATTAAAGCCTGTAATTACTTCTCCATGTGGACTGCATGTTGTATTTCAGCCACCAGGGACCCCAGGTGACTGGAATTCTTCCATTTTGTTGAAGACCGATATTACATAATATTTTGCATAATTATGACACTGTTATTCATTGTATAATGTCATCATTGTACAATTTAATAACTGTGATAATATTATTAATGTCCTAATTGTATAATTGTATAAAATATACATATTCTATAATATTATACTATATATGTTCGATATTGTTTTATATTATTTTATTTTATTTTAAAGCTACATCTCATACAAGATCTCGCAGGACTTCCGAGCTGTCTGGTGAGGGACAGAGATCATCTGAGTCCATGTCTCCATCCTTGCACTCTCCTCCAGTTCTATTCATGGCGCTTCATGAAACAGAGGATCAGGCGCCCTCTGCAGGCTTTTCGTGGGTACTGTTATCAGACGCAACCAACGCACAGGGCCATCCAGACTCATCTTCACACTCACACTCATCTCCAAAGTAAAAAAAAATGCTAAAATAAATATTAAGGGCATTAAATAAACAGCAATGAGGATGACAAAACGTATGTTTTGTATGAGCCACTATAAAGCCTACAATTTAGATAACATTCAGACATCAATTACCACAAAAATGTCATTTGCTAATACTATGAATATAATGCTGGTATTGCTCTAGTAGTGCTAATATTTAGCTATGCATGCACAGTCACAATGGATTACCAGCAACCCATTGTCAATCAACCAATGAGTCAAGTCAGTCAAGTCAATGTTAGTATAGCTCTTAATCACAGTTACAGTCGCAAAGGGCTTCACAGGCCACAGTATAACATACACACCCCTAACCCTAGGGGAAGGAAACACTCCCTTAATGATCAAGGAAGAATCCTCTAGAAGGAACAGAAAGAAGGATCCCTCCTTCCAGGGACAGTTAGGAGTGTAATGGTGCCATAATGGATGGACATAATGGTAGCAGAACAACAAGCAGTTTAAGTAAAGTCAGAAAATAGAAAATGAGTGTAGTCAAAAACATTTTTTGTGTATTTTTGTAATCATGTATCTTTGACAGAACACATGCTGGGAGTAGGGACCCCTCTATAGCATACAGTCATGATGATTCAGAGTTCAACGTTTCACATGTCATGGTTATTGCTTTGTAGACAAACATATGGTTGTCTTTGAGACGATGAGGTGGGTTTCTGCTGACTTTTATTTTACTATCGGAAAATATCTGACAGACATAAAGAGCAGTGATGTACCCCCACACGGTTTAATTTATCTCTCTCTGTCTCAAGGTCTCAAGGTCTTTCCATAAGACTGTCAGATATAAATAAATCTTGTCCCAGTTAAAGTAGCCTACTGCTGTCAGCGTTATAGGTAGTACTAGGCTGAATTTGAATTGAATTGATTGAATTGAATTGTCATATAAATATATTTAAATAACTATAAAAAACTATATAAAAAACATATATTTATGCAATATAAATATATATATTTATATTTAAATAAATAAATTACTATCTAACTAACTAACTAACATGTAGTCTACTTATATCATAATCAAAACATTTTGTCTGCAAAAACTGGTTCATGTTAGCATCTAGGTCAGGTTTTTTTCAGCAGTATTTTCAGAAGATGTGTTTCAGCCAGCACCTCCAGAAACTATTATTGTTTAACATATTATTTTTAACTCACTCATCGTATTGGTTTTTCGTATTTTGATTCGGACAGGTTTTGTACATAGACCGACCCCCCCTACCATAAGTTGGGAAGCAATTATATTTCCTCAGCAAAGCAAAGAAAATTACTAAATAAAATTAAAAAAACAACAATTTTATACAGTCTATACACAAATACAACAGAGGGGGGGCGACATTGAGTCGACAAAACGCTGCATTCGCCATGTTTTGTTCCTTCTAGCGCCCCGTAGAGAACCGATCGGGTTTTCGGTTATAGGCCTTCAATAGTGTATTGATCTTTGGCACCGCGTGACGCATGACGCATGAACGCACGGCGCACGGCGCGTCACGTCGCAACTCCGGGTCGCTGCTGCGTTTTCACTTGGATTTCGACCCCTAGGGCAGTGTGTCCGTGGTGTCTCCACACACACTAACGTTACTACACGACTCTGTACTAAGGGGATCTGCAGCACCTCGGGGTGTTTTCTCTACGGTGAGTTTATGCATGCGTGGCTTTATGGCGCAGTAGTAGTGAGTGAAGACAACGCAACGTCTTCTTCCTGTGTTCTGTGTTCCACCTGTAACATCTGGACACTGCACCCTTTACTTTACTAATGCATTACAAACCAGAAGTTCCCACCGGATCAGTGACAGTGTCGGTTTAACTGGTAAATGCGTTTAAATGTTTTAAACTGCTGTCAGTAGGGCTTGTGCAAATAAATGCCAACAGGTGTTCTTGAGCATCGGGTATTACGCATGGCAATTGTTTACTGTTGGATGTCCCATGAACAGCAATAAGGGAACTGATGGTGTACAATACAAGAACCATACTGTCAGTTCTATATAGAGCCGGTAATAGGTAGCTCTATGTAGAGCTGTCATTATTTTGATCATACTGTCAGTACTTCATACTGTTGTATATAGAGCAAGGGGATAGGCTGTAATCTCTTTAAAAGACTATAGATTATTTAGTTCATATAGAACAGTGTCCAGTTTACATGATTCACACTTAGTTTGACTTGAAACGCCTCCTCCCCATCCTCTTGTTTATCATCAGGAATGGAGAAAGCCAAACAGGATGCCTTCGACAACGCCCGGCTCCAGGTGATCAAGGACGGCTACGAGAGGGCCTTCGACTGCCTCAACAAGGCCCTGACAGAGGACGAGGCCGGGCACCGGGGCCGGGCCCTGGAGCTGTACCAGCAGGGCCGGCAGCACCTGCTCCGGGCCATTAGCGTGCCGTCACAGGGGGACGAGTGTGTGGGCAGCTCCTGGGAGGCGGCCAGGCAGATGCAGACGAAGATGAAGGAGACCCTGAACAACATCACCACCAGACTGGCCATCCTGGAGACCAGCCACGGAGGATCGGGACTCGGCATCGCCGCGGCAACGTCGGAGGCCGCCTACTCTAAACCCTCCACCGACAGGAAGCCAGAGAAGCCAGGGAAGCCGGAGAGACCGGTCTCGCCAATGCGGCTCCGGCCCAACAGCAGCCCGGGAGCGGTGCCCGTCTCCCCTACTGCCCGGCAACCGGCCACGACCTGCCCTGCGGATCAGCCCCCCGCCTACTCCCCCCAGGCTGCAGACGGACATGTCTCCATCTCCTATGGGACAGAGAGTGGGGAGCTGTCCGTGGTGGGCCAGGAGTTCTACACCCAGACGTCCAACTCTTCCACCTACTCCTCCTCACCTCCCCAGAGTCTGGGCGAGGAGGCGGAGGAGCTGCTCTTCCTGCCCCACGGCGTGCAGATCTTTTTCGTGACGCCCGACGGCCAGGTCAGCGCGCCGTCGTACCCGGGCGTCCTGCGCCTGGTGCGCTTCACTGCCGAGCGGCCGCAAGGAACACCTGGCAGGCCGCCGGCGTTCCTGCAGGTCAGTTCACCCGGCGGGGGGTCTGGGGTCCGGAAGGTTCCTTAGGGGATGAGAATAGGGCTGTGATGATGTATCGATACGTTAGCTCTCGCGATGTTCATATCGATACAGTCAGTAGCGATGTGTTGTTTAGTTGTTGAAAAAAAAACAAACGGGCATAAACGTTTGTATACTTTTTGGCGATATATTATGCATTATTATATTCTATAATAATACACAGTGTGCATAATAATAATATAATATATGTAATATATGTGAATTGAATCGTATCGTGCTAATATGGATGGATCGAATCGCATTGTGACCCTTGTATCGTGATGCATATCGCATCGTGACCCTTGTATCGCGATGCGTATCGCATCATGGGGTGCATGCCGATTCCCAGCCCTATGATTAACTATTCATTCATTCCGGTGCAGCAGGACGCCTTTATCCAAAGAGACTTGCAGTGAATTATAGATGATGTCATTAAGCAGCAGGGAGGGGGTGAGGATGCCAACAGGCAGGCTAGCAGACATGCTAGCCTGCCTGTTGGCTGGCTAGCATGCCCCGTATCCTGCCCCGGGGTCGTTATTTGATTCGTAATATAATACTAGCCTATAAAGCCTCTGTTTATAAAGGGTGAAAAGCAGCAGGATGTTTGGTTCACTATGGCTGTGGCTTGTTCTGATAGCACTGTAACTGGGACTTTGACCTTTGACCTGGTTTAGAAATATGTTGTTGATGACTCACTGATGAGGTAATCGAGTGAGGAGGAGGAGGATATAGGAGGAGATGGGAACATACTCTGCAGTAAGGTGCAGAGTATGTTAATGATCTGCAGTAGTCACGTCCCGGATTATGTGATCTGGTTACCGAGTCCATAATCCCCAGGCATTTCAGGCGATGATGTCATCCTGAGGAGACAGTGATCATGTGACCACGGGTGAGCATGTGACCACGGGTGATCATGTGACCACAACATATCATCGCCAGTTTGACAGGGAGTACAGGAAGTTGCGCTCTTTGCTGACTAATATGACACAGTGAACAACAGTAATGGACAGTCATGCAGTAATCAGATAACTTTATTTGTATTCTCATCACAACACAAATGCCGGTGTTATCTCATGCCTATCTCGACAAGACTTTGGCCGTAGTTTATACAGAAAGAAACCAAGGATAAAGGTTAACTAAAAGGGCTTCAATCCAACGCTATAATCAAGCTATCCTTTTATAACAGCTGATGAATCAAAGTCGTGAAGATTTGGAATGAACAGCAGGGAAATATTTAGATAGACTAAATATAGACTGAACAACCTTCAGTCTATTGAATGGCGTTGGTGCATTAGTCAAGCACAGTTGCATTCTGGGAAGATTGTGTTAATAAGCACATAAACAAGAACATTCGCTAGGCTTAAACCACGGATTCAATGTTTTATTATTAGTTTACGTTTAGTCATTTATCGGACGTTTTCTTCCAAAGTGACTTACAGGTGAAGCTGAGAACAATCAAAGCATACAATGAATTGATATTGGAGCAACTACAAAAATACTAGCACCGCATGACTCTAAAAACACAAGTGGACAGAGTTCACACTGTACTTCTATTGCGCTATCGACAAGGAAATAGATGTTCTCTTTTGAGTTTGGCGTTCTCCAGGCGGCCATGTTCCCTCAGGCAGCACATGGGTATTTGTGTTGCAGGGACTAAAGTGTAATATGTTTAGCAGACTCTGTAGACTGATCATGATAATGATCTATGTTCACGATGAATAAAAGACTATAGTGGATCTGTAGTTCAACACCGCTGGGAACCATGGAAATCATGAAAAATGTTCATGACCTTGTGAAGACATTTTTACTAGGGCTGGGCACTAGGGTAATAAGCCCATGTTATCCGTTATCATCTTTGAGTGGTATCGTATTATAGTTATGAGATAAAGATGACTCACGATTGTAGGCTAAATGTATGATGAGAAGATGTATAAAATATGGAGTTTGAAGCATCACAGAGACACCGTCTCACCTTGTGTCAAAGGTCAACGAAAAAGACAAGCTTTGCAAATGAGGGGCCTAGTCCCACTTGGAAAATAAGAAATGTACATTGTCGTTTGACTCCCAGCTGAAAGGTACTGGGTTCCATCCCCAATGTCTGCAGTCTACATGTAGGCATCCTTGAGCAAGATGCCTAACCTGCCATTAATGACATGTATATGAAATCACTGCTTTGGAAAAAAGGCAGTTTACTGCAGTTTACTTTTAATAAACCCCGAAATAGTCAATAATAAATGACATAGGATACAAAATATTAGGAATGTGATGACCAACTCATTATGATTTCAGTTAAATTAAATTCCTGATGAATAGTGGAGCTGTGAGAAAGTATTTTAACTTGTGTCCTTCGCGGCTGGCAGGTGTGTGACTGGCTGTACCCGCTGATGGCATCAGAGTCTCCGGTTCTGCTGTGCAACACGGGGGTCTACATGTTCCCCGACATGATGGCCCCGGCGCCCGGGTCCTACGTGGGTGTGGTCCTGTCCGCGGAGCTCCCCGCCATGGACCGAGAACTCTTCCAGGACCTGCTATCCCAGATGACCGACCTGCGAGTCCAGGTTTGGGACTGACCGACTTGTTGACTGGCTAACTGGCTTACTGGCTTGACCAGGTGGCTGTGTAGACTCTTAGAGGGACTTGGTAGCAGTATGTTCATCAAACAGTGATTCACACCAGCTGTTGTCTAAACTATAAGCATTCCAGACCTGACCAGAATCATAAAAAACTAGTGCAGTGCCTGTTCGGAACGGGCCGATTGCTCATCCAAACAACACAGTTTGAAGTCGATTGGATGAACGGTTCTCGACATATGCGAAGGACATACAGACAGACAGACTGAGATTCCTTCCTTTAGTAGAGATATATCATGGATATTAGATACTTTATTAGATTTATTTTAGAGCTAAATAAGGCAACTCAAGCTAGTTTTACAAATCACCTTTTGACTATTTGAGGGAGTCTCCGTAATTAAGTCCAGCTCTACATATCGAATCGGCCAATCATATGTCCTGACTGTTATACAGGTCAGGTTCTCCCCAGCTCAGGTATACACTGTTGTGCTGTAGCAATCCTTCTCTCACCTCCACCTCTCCTGTATCAGCAGCCGGGGGATTTGAAATGAGTCGGCGAGGAGAAGGTAATGACCTCTAATGCGCTTAGTGTGGAACGGTGGACCTCTGAGTGAGGGACAGACAGTCTCTCCTAGTCTCTCTAGCTGTTGGAAGACATATTCTCTAAATAGATCTGGTCCAGGTCGTCTTATGGATGGGTTGGACATTGTCTCCAATGGACTGCCTGGTGATGCCCTTTATGAAAGTAGGCACTTTGGATTTCTTCTCTTAACACGCTAGTCGTTTACATTCGGCTTTTATGCAAAGTGACGTACTGTTCTTTTAGTGTTTTTATCATGCAGATCTCCGTAAATGTATTTTTAGCAGAAGGCTGGTCGGCTGATAAGTCAAAGCCCTGATTCAGTTTGATGGAAAGAAACGGTGGCATTGTGAATGTCCAGTACACAATGAAAGGATGTGTTGTCAAGAGAGGGAGTGAAATAGGGAGGGAGAGAGATAAATAGGGAGAGAGAGAGGAATAAATAAGAGAGAGAGAAATAGGGGGAGGGAGAGAAAGAAGAGAGGGAAGGGGAGGGGAAGAGAGAAAGGGAGAACAGAAGAGTCAAAAGGAGAGACATAGATTAGTGTTTAGAGACAAGCAGAGACCTCTGCTCTGCTTGTGTATTTGAGCTCCGGTGCATTCAGGGGTACGTGTGTTGGTGTGTTTCTGAGCTCCGGTGCATTCAGGGGTACGTGTGTTGTTGTGTTTCTGAGCTCCAATGTGTTCAGGGGTCCATGTGTTGATGTGTCTGTGCTGTCAGCCCCCAGATGAGGCGGCCGACTCCATCAACCTCAGTGAGAAGGTCCCGCTGGTCTTCCAGCGGGGGGAGCCCTCCCAGCGGGGGGCGTCCACCCAGCAGGGGGCGTCCACTGCTCTGGTCCCTGCCCCGAGCCAGCAAGCCTCGGCTAGGGAGGACGAGGATGAGGACAATAGCCTGCCCGAGTGGAGCGAGAAGATGGCCAGTGGCATCCTCACAGGTCTGGTATCTCACAACCTTCTAAACCCCGCCTCTGCTTCAAATGTGTGGACAGTGGAGAGGGAGGGAGGGATGGATATCGGTTTCTGTTACATCAGTGGTTCTCAACTGGTCTAGCCTCATGTGTCATTAGTCATTAAGTCACGACCCAAAAATAAAAAATGTATTCACCAATATTGCAGTAATCAACAATGCCTTAATGTTCTGTTACATACATTGAGCAAACAAAAAGCTGCAACAATTGGGGCTAAACTAAATTAAATGGTAAGCCATTGAAACCCACTCAAAATGCCCTTGCGACCCACCAGTTGAGAATCACTGCGTTGCATCCATATTTCTTCTCCATGTTGTTGTTGTTGTTCTCTTCTTCTTGCTGGCGTCTGTATTAGTCTTTCACCTGGGAATGTTAACTAACGTACACATGGCTCACAGGAAGTAAGAGAGCAAAAATTGCATTTCAGTGGTAGGAGGGGCTGGAGCTGATGGGATGCTATCCCATAATAATCAGCAGACTACGTGTACCACCACCAGCCCAGGGAGAGACTGACTGGTTGTGGTTCTGTGTTCCAGGGGCGTCGTGGCTGAGCTGGGGTCTGGTGAAGGGGGCAGAGTACACCGGCATGGCCATCCACAAGGGGGCATCCAAACTGCGGGAGCACATCACGCCGGAGGACACCCCCACCCAGGTCAACCCCACTGTGGCCAAGAGCCTGCAGGTCGCCAAGCAGGCCACCGGGGGTGCCGTCCGTGTCAGCCAGTTCCTCGGTGAGGATGTCCGTCTTCCAGGACGTTCCTCTACCTGGAATGTCCAGGTTTTCAAAGTTAAAGTCCTTCTCAAGTGTTTTTTGAGTGAACAATGAGAAACACTTGCAAAAAGCAGGACTACCTGGAGTTTTCCACCTCTGTCCATCACTG
Source organism: Melanonus zugmayeri (assembly GCA_900302345.1). NCBI lineage: Eukaryota > Metazoa > Chordata > Actinopteri > Gadiformes > Melanonidae > Melanonus > Melanonus zugmayeri. The sequence goes on from OMKN01018605.1 coordinate 14,732, forward strand.
TTAAAATGTCTCTGTATTCACTGTCTGACCCCTACCTGCTCCTTAATGACCTGTCTGTACTGTCTAACCCCTACCTGCTCCTTAATGACCTGTCTCTATACTGTCTAACCCCTACCTGCTCCTTAATGACCTGTCTCTGTACTGTCTAACCCCTACAGTGGACGGGGTATGTACCGTGGCGGGCTGCGTTGGGCGTGAACTTGCGCCTCATGTGAAAAAACACGGCGGGAAACTGATCCCGGAGTCCATGAAGAAGGACAAAGATGGCCGCTCCAACATCGACGGAGCCATGGTGGTGGCGGCTAGCGGAGTCCAAGGTAGGACAGGTGTTATGATAAAAGTAACTGTCATAATTCAAATTCACTGTTGAATGAAATGCTTAAAAAAAGCATAGGATCAAATGAAAATATAAAAATAACAATATCAAAACCATGACGTCACATAAAAGCAAAGTGGGTTTTTAAACGTAATTTGAAAGACGTTAATGGCAGTGTATTGTAAAAAAGATTTTACTTTAATTCCACATGGAAGATTCGGGATGATGTCTGGGATTAAAGCAGACGGAAGGTGTTGAGATGTTATTAATTTATTGTCTCGCTCAACAGGGTTCGCCACCATGTGGACCGGCTTGGAGTACGCTGCAAAGAACATCACGACGAATGTTGCTTCAGAAACCGTCACCACCATAAAACACAAGTAAGACTTTCTATTCCTTCTACGTCTACATCATGTCCGTTCACAGCTCCCAGTGAGCCAGAAGATTCTCAAATGCTGAAGAATTAAAACATTCACAAATTGTCCCTAAACTTTACGTACAAGACCGGTTTCAGATGTTTGCATTTGGAAAAGGACTGTTTGTGTCTCACAACGGCTCATATTTTCCTCTTCCACTTGCTTTACAGATTTAGGGGTCTCCAGTGCACCCCACCACAGCACCCTAAAGAGAAGGGGTGTGCCCTTCCCTAACTAAACTTATTCATCTACTGCTGATAAAAGCCTCCTCTAATTCTCCTCCAGCATTAACCTGCATCTCAACTTATTTCCCAGAATGCAGCAGTATAGGGTAATCACGGCTGGGGTTAATTCACCCTCTCGCCCCC
>OMKN01018641.1:5783-18906 GCA_900302345.1 Melanonus zugmayeri
GGGAGAGTCTCCCCTCCGTCGCCTCGCTCTCCTCATCCATCGACGTGTCGGCCGCCCCGTCACCCCGGAGGCAGAGGGTGGAGTGTTGTCTGTGGTGTCGTCTTTGTTCTGTTTCGCCCGCTGCAATAAACCTTGTGTAGATAGAGGACGATGTTGGTGGGGTGTGTGTGTGTGTGTGTGTGTGTAGGGGAAGGCGGTCTGCTGGCACACATGCTAGTGTGTGAGTCGAGCATTCTTTGATTTAACTTTATTGTTTTGCAGTGCATGGCCCTACTGTTGTCTCGTATCAGCAGACCTGTGCAGATTTAAAGTAGTTAGAAATTCAATTAAACATTTTTTTAACACAAATATTTCGAGAAAAACCTGTTTCCTTATATTTACGGGACAAAAAGTAATGTGAACAAAACACAAATCCAGGTCACTTTGTAGTCATTAGATTAATGGTGTAATACAATAACAGCACTATATATACACACAGGATGATATAGACTTTTCATGAGCTGAGTGTGCATTGTGAATATGATTTTATACATCCTCTAGCCAATGAAATTAAATACGACCCTGGAACCGCATACCACAGAACGTTGCGAGCTTATTCCATCAACATATTTGATTATTTCCAATTCCCTGCGCCCCTTGATGCATAACTTACCGGCATGCTTTCAAATTTGCAGGCATTTTATGGGTAACCCAGAACAGGGCTTCTAGAAATTCAGACTAAATTAAAGAAATACGCAGACGTTTCGAGTTTCATTTAAAACATACAGATGTCGCATATGCATGCAATCTGCAGAATAGTATCATTTATATTTTTGGCAAACATTATAATGTATCATCAAAACATACATTTACATGATTTACCATAATGTTTGGTTCTGTATCGCATAAGAGATGTTGTCCTGGTGCACTGGCCCGGGTCACAATTAACTTGGACTACCTAAACTACTGAAACATAACCCAACACAGAAGACTAGTTTAACGAATACTAACTTCTGATCTTCAAGGTCTCTCTCTCTCCACATTCACAGTCTCTTTAAACCACTTTTTTGTGTATATGATCTGATACAGACACAAGACACAAACCTACTCTGACATGTTAGGCATGACATATGCAGATGAACAAAAGCCTGGTGCACGCCACACCACAGAGAGTGAAGACAGTGAACGCAGTGTTTCAAAATGTTGCTTTGGAGAAAGTGAACATAAACCAAACACATATTTTAGCTCTGCTTTCTACAGGCTGGAAAAGAATTCAAATTCTAGTCATCCCAGTCAGACTCTGGCTCGGTATCAAATATGTATCAGATAGAGCTGGAGCCAATGGCACCTAAAGCAGAATTGCAAAAGCTTAATGATGAACGCAGCCAAATAAAAGGGGTATAAGTACATCATGACGTTTAAACAACCCCGAGACAAGGGGCCGAGGTCAGACAGCCCCTTCTTTTCTTTGAAGCGTTGGAACGTTCTGGAGCTTGTCTAAGATTCAGGAGAGCCCCTCAGGAAAATCAGGCAGGACTGACTTTTTCTCTTTACAGAAACCCAAATTACAGGTCTTTCCTGGACAGCCTCATAGAGGTATGAAACCTCCGGGCTCCAGTTACAATATCCAGACCGCGTCCCCCAGCCATCTTAGTCTTAGCAAGATTAATGGCCAATCACACAGCTTGGGGTTATTTCATACAGCCTGTCCATTGCCACCTCATTACAAGCCCATCTCTCAATGTCAGACAAGGGGTTGGGGAGATACCGGCTTGGTCTTACCCTCTGCAAACAGATGGCCCCAATGCTAACCCGATATGCTTTACTGTACAACACTTTAGCTAATACCGCAGAACCACACTCTGAGCCGAAGCCGTCACCACCCCTACCGCCGTCACCTCATACACACACGTGTGATGCTATGTCGTACTTAAGGTGGGATCGGTGCACACACCTTAGGGTTGGGAGCGGTGTTTTCAGAGAGAAATGCGGTGGTGTAATGATGAATGGAGCTGGTTAATAGATATGCTGAGTCTCCCCTGACAAATAGCAGGAATACAGCGAGGAAAGTAAAGCCAGTTCTGGGTGAAAGTAACTAACCTAAAAACCAAAGTGTGTGTCCCTTGTGTGTGGGCTATATGTGTGGGCCATGTGTAAATGCAGGCTTGTATGTGTAGATGTGTGTGAATGTGTGTGTGTGTGTGTGGGTGCATGTGTATGCGTGCATGCAGAGTGTGTGTGTGTGTGTGTGTGTGTGTGGGCCATGCAAGCACATTCATGTGTGTTTGCCTGTATAAACCCTGTCTTCCGACCTCACTGTGGTGTGAGTGTGTTGGAGGAGTGAGGAGCAACCCCAGCTCCCTGCCAGGGCTCAGGGTGTCTGATAGGCTGATGAGAGAGGGTAAATAATGGCCTGGTGTCAACGCAGAGGAAATATATGGCCCTCCCACACAGCTGGATAAATAGGATAATGCCCAATGTCGTCTTTTACCTCTGTGTGTGTGTGTGTGTTTGTGAGAGAGGGAGTATAAAGGAGCTATCCATACAAGATGCACCACATATTGATTGGCCAAAATATTTCGGCCAGGAATTCAGCTTTTTTCACAGTCCCTTGGTTTTTAATGAGGTCCTCGTTAATAATTCATACAAGGGGTTGACATATCAATACATCCAGGATCCCTATATCGACTCATCTGCCCTATTCTGTAATGATGGTTTGTGGTCGCTGTTTTGTGTTGGAAAGAATAGGAGTTTTTCTGAACTCAACGCTCCAGGTTAAATTCCTTCCCCACTGCAGCTTCAATGCATTTGTATGCCAGCGCACGTGCCCACACAAACAGTCCACACATTTCATTGAGCAGTAGGAGTTCATGTGTGCCATCAAATCCCATAAGCTTTAGTGAATGCAAGCGCTCGCATCCGTCCAACTATTTATCTAAGTAAGCTACATGTAAGCTGCTATTTATGACGCCGCTCTGGAGAATTATGCCAACTAAGTAGCTTCTCTCGTATTATCGCTGTAATGCGCTTTACAGCATTAATGGCAGCAGTGGATATTCTCTCTCTGGGATTGGCCATTCGTATTCATGAGCGAGGAACAAAGAACAAATCAAGGTTTGTCTTGAGTGACATTAGTGCATTAGTCTTCATGGCCGAAAATCACTGTGTCTATGTCTGTTTGTCTGTCTTGTTATATCTATCTGTTCATCTATTCTCCCTCTCGTTCACTCTCTATCTATCATCTGTTGATAATAGGTTTTAAGAGCGGGCTCGGACCTCCAAACAGTTGTGTTTATTGCCCAGAAATGGATACTTCAGAATTGTCAAATAAGATGGAGAAGAGGAAACTAACTGGAAATCTCATCATGGAGAATTCAGAGAAGCAAAGACTACAGACTTTTAATACAAAGTTGATTTGGATTCTGTTACTGCTGTTGTGTTATATCATACAATGTCATACTATAGTAAGAAAAAACATTTAAAACTAAATGTGTACCTCTTGGTTTTTTTTCTCCAGTCACCTTTTACCTTGCTCTATTTGTCTCTCTACATCTCCATCCATGCTGACAGAAATACATTACATGGGACACGCTCTTACCTTGAAATTCCTCCCTCAGCAGCCTCTGTCTCCTGCACTTTATTGAGTTATCGAACAGGGAATATATATGACAAATGGAGTCAACAGACCGGGCTTTGGTTTACATCCCTATCCAAACACCACATGTTTACTCAAGGAAATCAAAGTATAAATCTGTGTCCAGCCCCATGCATAGATCAATAGTTTGCTTTCTGGATACTTTTCTGGTGTCAACAAACACAAGTAATATCACCATGAATTCAGAAATATGGGATGCGAGCTGAATCCACAGTCGATGGACTGCAATGGATTTGTCTGGCGTTGTATGCAACCAGTTGGCCTGTTTGTTCGCTCATTCATAGAGTAAAAGATCGGAGTGGGAATCCGTCAAGGCTTCTTCAAAGCCTTTCCTCTCGCACAAAAATTCAGTTAGATTTGAAGAAAGTTGTAAAGACTGTGAAAAGAGGACAGTGTGTGTGTGTGTGTGTGAGAGTATGTGTCCGTGTGCATTGTAATGTATACCACACAGTACACACTTACATCATAGATTGTTTTGTGCTATTTTCCTTTTTTCCTACACCCATACCGGTGTATGTGTGTTTTGCTGGTGTGCAACGGGCTCATCGTAATCAGCCCCTGTAGCCTAGTAACGGTAAAGTCACGGGCCAGTACCAGCTCATCATCGGCGATGGAGCCCCCGGGAACATACGCATCTGCCAGACCCATCCGGCCCCTTCTTCCTGCCTCGCCTTCCCCTGAGCTCTATGGACGCCTGTCAGTATTCAGGCTCATGTCTGCTAAGAGGGCTTAAAGGGTTACAATGGAGGTGAGATCCCGGGGAAATTGTGTTGATGTTTTTACATATTAGTCCCACGGCGACATTGAATAAAAGGTGTGTTTTATAGCAGGGGTGCTTGGATATGTGTGGTTGTAGCGTGTGTTCACACAAGTGAACCAATGTATGTATGACTTTAATTGAACTTGGCACCAATCTATGTGTGTTCGACATTCATGCATTAGGAAGGACAGTTCGACAATTCGTCCATGTCTCTGCGGTGGGCAGAGTCAGCAGATTGTTTACTAATGAAGTGGGAGTAGTTTTAGCCTCCAACTCCCAGAGTGCCTCATTAGCCGGTGCCATCTCAGCTGTTGTTCCCTTGTTAATCACCACAGTCAATCACCTCACTGCCATTCAGTCACAATTAGCAATATAGTAAAAGTTCAACTATAATATTTAACATGTAAAGGAATACAGACGCAGACGCAGTTAGACTCGCATTGCATGCACAAAATGAATTGCTGCTTTCATTACAGTTTCAACGTAGTCATCTGAACAAGTGAGACATCTCAAGATGAAGTTTGATCAATTTAGTAATTCAAGTAGTCCAATCATACTTGACTTAAAATGTAGCTTTCTGGAGGGAAAGGGTAGATGATTCTACCCTCTCTGTGAAGGGCTTCGTTATAACGCCGGAACAAATAGACAATGCTGATCTGGGTTGGGGGGAGTAAAGGAAGTCACAGAACGTATGCATGGAACGTATCAGAACCACAGTGCCTGGCGCACAGAAAACACCTAGGTGCTGCTGTGCTGGAAGTAAACAAGAATGACATAATAATCAAGGCTATGTGCAGCACACCGATAGACAATACTGCTGCATCCTTCTGACATGACAAAGGAGCCTAGTAAACAGTATATGCCCACAACGATGGGAAGTATAATTGACCGTACTCATTTCACCGTACAGCACAAATGCCCACTAGCTGTGGGCTTACGGTAATATGCCAAAATATGACATGAAAATTAAGCCCTGGGTTTATGTAGGCCATAGAAGCTGTTTATAGAATGAAGCACCATACAAACCGTCACACAATCTCCATTGTCACCCGTTATGATGGTTTGGAGTGCCGGCCCACTGGTCAATAGGAGTGGCGCTGGCCTTCAATAACGACGCCCTAACTAGATGGTCATGTTTTGTGTGTTCAAGAACATTTGAATGAATAGAGACCTTTGAATGGAAATTAAACATTGTAATGTGACCTTGCGCCCTCCCCCCCCTCTACCTTTTTTCCACTTGATAATCAAATTGATATTCTACGTGCAGCTAAACCAAATGTGCTGTATGAATATGCATGATAGGAACACGGCGCACTAGGAATAAGGCTGGACAGGGACGAGCACAAAGTCATTCAAATGTTGCTAGGTTAGGAGTATCACGGAAAGTGCTGCTGATCTATGTTAATAAATATACGCAAATATGCAAATGACATGCACCCAAGGACCTGGGCAGTGTATTTATTTAAATCGAATGAAGACAGCTGTGTATAGTTGTTGTGTCTGTTTAACCCCTTTTCTGTAAATAAGCAAGATATCCTGTTTAAGTTGTGAGACAACTTGCACTTACAGGATTATAAAGTCTATCTCGGCATTTGAATTCATATATTTTCTCAACCCTCTCACTATCCCGACCTTGTTGTTTTTTCTACACTGGTTTATCTCATGTATGCAGCTTTTCTCTTTGCATATCTAAATTGAATGTGTTCTTCATCAAACCTACTCAAACAAAAACCACTCGCTCATAATCATCTTACCGGCTGTACATCTGCAGCGGGTAAACAAGCCTCTCGTTTCAGCGCCGTGTTCCCCGTCCTCCGTGGTCATCTCTTATGTACGACCACGTCTTGTCTCGTTCCAAGGGCAGGCCGCTCACCTGCGCCTCATCCTTGGGCGTAGACGCCCCCACCCGGGGTGCTGGGCTGACCCCTAACGCGCACATGCAGATGAGCATGTGGTCAGTGCCAAGCCCAGATCAGGACCTCTTTGCTCCCGTCGTCGCTTCCAACACGAGGAGACTCTTTGAATCGTCCACGGTTGTTGTTGCTGTTGTTGTTGTTGTTGTGGTGGTGGTGGTGGTGGTGTTTGTTTGGGGGCATTGGGGGTTTGTTAGAATGCGTTTGTGGAAGTTTTCTCGCCTCTCATCTGTCTTGTATCGAGGTCTCGCCTCCGTCTCTCACCGACTGGCTACACTGGTTCATAAGTCCTGGTGACCTTGGCCCAAAATGAAAAGCAGTCCTCCGGTATCACGGCTGCATACCAAATCCGCCCGTGTTGTTGCCGGTGAGATTGGAATTTAAATACAGCGGATGTCCTGTCAACATTTAAAGCTGTGGATAAGGAGTGATTTTGAATTTTTAAAAAACATGCCGTTTTGCCGACAGAGTCTCGAGTCTGCAATGTCAGAGTGGCTGTCTCTGCCCCTGTGGCAAATAGAAAAATTGGCTTGTCGATGGAATTGAATAATGCAGACAGGTTTATGTTTGCTAGACAAACAATGCCAGGCAGTATTCCTCCTCCAAAGGATTTACCTTTTCCTGCAACAATATATCAACATTGTATTGAATTATACTAACTTGAATGTGACTTTAGAGTAGAGTGTAGACTAGTGTTCTTAATGTTTGCTTCTATATCCAGAATGTGTGACCTGATTGTTTGAAGAAATATTAATCTCACAACTATAGAATAATACGTATAGCGACATAGAGTGTTAGTAGGCATCGTATGATCGTTGCTTGGCATTCCATTCTGTGCCATTTGCACAGGCTGGTCCATAGAGGCAGAGGAGGTTACTTCTCCTCCATTTTTGAGAGGCAAGAGGGAGATCAAAATATAAAAAAGAGTAATTGGTTGAAATAGACCATTACCAAATCGCAGTATATAAAATAATGTTTCTCTTCTTTGCAAAAATTATTGAAATTCTGATAAAAATGCTTCAACAGCGACACCTGCAGGGTAGGCAAAAGGGGAAAGGCAGTCTGTGCGAAGTGGTGGTGGGAGGCAGAGGAGGACGGGCTCCTGCTGTCCTCCTTAGGGCAGGATCTCTTATATCAATTTAATGTACTTCCTTTTTTTTCATGCTAATCTGTTATTGGCCAAAACACGTAGAGCGATGCTCCAATGGAGGACGTCCTCTCTAACCAATCAACAACCAGAATACAATATTGACATCGTGTTGGTCCAATGATAATTTCCAAATGTCATGTTCAATTCTCTACCACTGTATTGTATGAGAGAGTGACAAACTGGTTTTAACAAATCTTATAGTTTTTAACAAATTGCTTCGGGATAGACGATAATGTTTTGGGATTTTCGCATCCAAAATAGACTTTTGTGGTGGTGTGCTGGCTAGATGCTGTGAAAGCTAATAATAATGCAACTCGGACCAGAAAATGATGCAGTGAATGATGTACTGCTGACCCCATAAGCAGTCATAGGTGTACAGGGAGTACAGCCTAGGGCTCAGGAAGTCCAGGATCGAATTGCATATGGAACTGCCAGGACCATTTCTCCAGGCACTTCAACAGGAGTAAGTTCCCCAGGATGGTAGTCATTCAGACTAGTCACCCTGGGTTTCTTGGTTACTGGCACTATAGTATAGTCATCGTGAAGCACGCAGGGGACCACCTGCTGTGTCAATAATCCATTAAAGATGTCTGTGAAGACAGGAGCCAGCTGTGTAGCACAGCTTTTGATGACTCTGTGTGGCATGCCATCGGGGTCAGGAGCTTTGCGAACATTCACCTTCTTGAAGGTCACCACAAGAAGGTGTTGAGGTATCTGAGGCAAGGTCTGCCTCAGATAGCTGGAGAACCAAGTTGTCTGGTTGCCTGGGATCTGTGACTGCTCTTCTAGAGTTGAGTGTGTCGAACCTTGCACAGAAGGTGTTAAGTTCATCTGGAAGTGTTTCGTCAGCTGAGGCCATTTCCGCAGGCATCATCACTTTGTATTTGGTGATGGTCTGTAGACCCTGCCACATGCTCCTGGAGTCTGTGCCGCTGTACTGGCTTTCCAGCCTGGTCTTATAGTCTTTTTTGGCCAGTCTGATGGCCTTTTCCAGTGAGTATCTGCTACGCCTATAGAGCTCTGAATCGTCCGACTTGAAAACAGCCCTCCTCTTTCATTGTATTACTGATGTCTTTGTTCATCCAGGGACACCCTGATTGTTCTGGTGGGAATGCAGCTGTTGATGCAATTCCTTATGTGGTCAGTGGCAGATTTAGCATATCCATTCAGGTCCGAGGTGGATGTTTTAAAGTAACCCCAGTCGGTCATTTCCATGCTTCCTACTAGTCTTTTCTGTGCTTCATGAGACCAGATCTAGAGACTAGACTGGATGTAGTAGCAGGGAGGCATGGTCTGACCTCCCAAAGGCCAGACGTGGAAGTGCACAGTATGCCCCCTTCATGGTGGTGTAGCACTTATCCAGTGTTTTGGCTTTCCTCGTTGCACAGGACACATGTTGAATGTACTTTGGTAGCACTTTCTTAAGGTTGCAGTTACAGAAGTCCCCAGCCACAAAAGACACAGCCTCAGGGTAAAGAGAGTCGTGACTGGCTATTGCTTTGTGTAATTTACGTAAAGCAGAATTAGCGTCAGCTTGCGGGTGAATATAAACAGCTGTAAGCATGACTCCAGCAGCGAACTCCCTCAGTGAATATAATGGTCTGCATTTGATTGTTAGGTATTCCAAATTCTGTGAATATGAACTAGATAAAGTCCGTACATCTTTACTCCATGCATTGTTAACCATGAGACACATTTTCCCTGACGCAATTGTTTTATCCTGTCGGTAAACAGAGAAGCCACCTGGAGAGATATAGGAACGTCGGCATCTTTGCTTTCTTTCGCCGGCTCTCTTTCGTCTTTGTTTGCCGTAGCGCAGAGCAAGGAGCTAGTCCTACCTCTGGGCAGGAGTGAAATGTTTATTTCCACGTTGTTTCTTAAATCCAATAAAGTTTGTTGACTGATGGTTGATCTTAGTCCTTGGTTGAGCTATAGGAACCAGCGAGAGCTAAGCAAGGTACGTGTCTGCCCACTTCAACGGCTTAACAGAAAAAAAGTATTAGAAGTCCTTCCTCAGCCTACCAATGTAATTCTATTACAATCACTAACCATGAGATGACGAAGGTTACATCTATTTGAATTTCTATTTTGTATTGGAATATAACTGGAAATTCACAATGCGCACTCCAAGGAGGAGCATCTAAATTGAGGCCTGGATATTGCGATAAGTATTACTGCAAAATAAATTCAGAGAAACGTTTCCTATTAAGGGGTCATTGTCTTTTCCTATCTTGATAGTTTTAAATTACACAGAAGGTGGGTAGTTAAGGCGACAGACAGGCGGTTTGACTGAATATGTTTACCTTGTTCAACATCCCCAGAGCAATTAGCAATTGTGTGCTTCACTTACTGCGAAGAAGAGCAATATAACAGCAGCAAGAAATATGCTAATAAAGTACACCATCATTCATTTAAAGTGCTAATTCAGACTATTTCTTCTTCACAAATTAGCTCACTACTGTTTCCTTCAAGAAAAAAGATTTTTTTCATCAGTAAACTGTTCTTAGAGATGTTATTTTTAGATGTTAAAATGTTAATTTGCTATTCAAATGACACTACTATAATTCCAGTGGCATATTATATTTTAGAATATGGTAATCTTAATAATTAACAGTTGGACATCAATTAACACGTGTACATGCGGAGTAATGTACATGCATCCATCTTGGGTAAAGGTTTAACATGTTATCTTAATGGCTTATAAAAATATTAAATATTGGACCAAAACTAATATTATACATGGCTTGACCGTGGGATTTAATTTAGCCTTCAATTTAATTATTCGCCTGCGATTAAGTCACATTACATCCGGTGACAGCTACTTTGTCGACTAATCCATCAATTATCCGGAAGGTGATGCTAGCAGACCGCCATGAAATAGAACAGGAGCGGGGAAGTTTAATAAGACAATCTAGGAAACGTATATGAGCAGCGGTAAACATTAACACAGCACTTGTTAAACGATGGCCCCAGTTTTACCCGCCTGGCTATTTGACTGTCGTGAGAGAGAGAGAGAGAGAGAGAGAGAGAGAGATAAATTACACTTAAAACTGGGATAGAATGAAATAGAAAAGAGATGGGTGAATAGCTTAATCCTGGGGTTGGTGTCCAAGAGTCAAAGGAGTAGAATAAGGAGAAGAAAAATAACTGTGGACACTGGGCCTGCCGAGCCGTAAAATGAGTAATTGCATTGAGTGTCATCAGTAATATAAGCAGAGCGCACCGTTTTAGAGCTAGATCTAGAGGCCTAATGCGGAACAGTGAGAGTGTAAATCAGCCGTTACACCTGTGTTAAAGCGGGGGCCGTGGCGGTCTGTAATGTGGAGCCCCACCTGGCTCAAGGAGTATCCCACCTATGCACCCACGGGGCCAAGATGGCGGCCATCTGCTGGGAAAGCGTTCAGAGGCAATTTATTTTTAAGACCCATATGCTGACCTTGGCTGTGGAGAACAAATTTGTATGAAATCACATCTTGGGTTTATTAGCATGCATCTGTGTGTGTGTGTGTGTGTGTGTGTGTGTGTGTGTGTGTTGGGAATCTATTACAATAACATCCAGTGTTTCTGGGGCCCAGTGGCTAGGTTAAACAGGGTAAATGAGAGGTCAGAGATGTGGTTAAAGTTGTGCTTCACATGACTGCTTCATGAAATATCACAAGAAAATATGTTTCAGATTATGTGTTCAAACGATGAGACATTGATGTGTATTGTTGTATTATACTTGTGTAGTAAAATACTTATATCATGATTATATGTAAAATATATAAATGCATACATGTAATATTTCAGAATTAAAAACACTTTTTTTTACTGTATTGTTATGCATGTATTTCTGTTTGTACACTCTTTTAAACCCAGGAGGTGTAACACATCTAGATCAATACTATGTAATGCATATATTCAGGCGGACAGACATCTACATTTCAAACACTATACTGCCACTACACATCATAATGTGATGCTCTCTGGCAAATATGTCCACCCAAATATTCCCGCTCATTTGATTTCATTATTCCGCATCTCTCATAAAAAAATAACCATCTGTCCTTGGTTTCCAGAGGAAGAGCTTTTTAAAGCCCCCATGCTTCCATTCATCACCATGATGTCACATCTATCACCGTGGCGATGAGAATACTAATGAGGTGGACGACGCACACTCAGTGGCCAGCTGTAAATAATTTACTATTTTGTTTTATTGGAAACAGAGACACAACATTAGTTTATTTATTTCATTATTTATTTCCCTCCCTACGTAAAAACCGTAGAATTCCCCTTGGCCAAGGTCTGCAGACACATTCATCCAAGATGTATAGAGTGAGAAAAATCTCCACCATTTTATGTCTTTATTATGTATTATCTATCTTATCTGTGGGAATGGTGGGTCTGAAAGCCCCGAGGCAGACGCTGGAGTACTGTAAAAAAAAAAAAAGATGACGTGTTGCATTAAAGCACTCACCACCACACATTTGAGACAAAGATATTGTGATTCATTTGTTTTAATTAATTTATTATATTGCAGAGTAACCAATTAAGGTCTGTGCTATGTCTCATTGAAATAATACATTGCATAAGCCTACTATCTTCCTGGCACAGGCACAGATTAACGACAGAGAGAAACATACACACACAGATACGCACATACGCAACACTGTCTCCAGTCCATTGATATTCAAGCCAAATCTAAAATCATTCCTTGGCAGAGCCTGCATTTATCAATTGAGAGTGCAATTGCAAACATTAATCCTAGCACCCCAGTTCACTGACAGTGCTGATTATAAAAGCTTTAATTGCTAGCTTTAATTACTCAGGCAGCGCCACTGTGAGTGCTAGCTCCTCTGCCTACCCTAACTCCGTTGGGGCAGTTGGCTGCCAACATGATCCACGGTGAACTTGCAACATGGCATCTAATAAAACTCACTGACCTTAGGCCCACATGAACACATTCCTAACATCATGGCAGATTCTCTTATAGTATAGATGTGGTCCGGCCAATCTACGACGGAATCACAACGACAAAAGTCCTTCCCTTCTTGGGACTAGCCGATTGGTCCGTTCGTGCTCCAGTCTCTCCCCCATAGGCTACCTGACCTGCCAGTCTATCCAGCCACCTGCCAGTCCATGAGCCACAGGTGTGGCTCATTTCCATTGATTGGCACCGAGAGAGAGTCAAGTTAGAGGTGACGCACAAAGACAGTACTACAAAGTAAAAGCATGCGAAAGTCTAAACAGCACACACGCAATAAAACCATATAGAAAAAATGGATACAACTCAGTTAATAAAATAAAGGGACTGCAAAAGTAAATCACACTAGTTAAAAAATGTGAAGCACTGCAAACAATAAAATAACCATGGAAATAAAGAACATTGTCTCACTTGGTGACCAGCTCACATCCCCCCACACTTTTCTTTTGGCAGTCTCTTGTCAAACATCAGTGTCTGTATCGGGCCGGCGGTTGGCCCAGGTTCGTTCTGGTTGAACACTGAAGAGGTCCATCAGGCGCTACAACTGGGGGAGGCCCAGCCATCACCATGGGTGGGAACCCATAAAAGAAAGGTCCTGGGAGTCCTTGTGTGTTTGTACCTAGTTCATTAGTTGGAAGAGGGACTTCCACTGAAGGAGCCATACACACTTTCGGAGCATTTCTATGAAGCGTCTGTTCTCGCC
>OMKN01018706.1:1518-15919 GCA_900302345.1 Melanonus zugmayeri
GGGGGGGGGGGGCTCTCCAGTTACAACGCTAACACCTCCTTCTAAATCACACACCTCACAATCATGCTTTGAGATCATCGATAAGAACTCACAAACCAGCATGGAATTGAAAACATAATAAAGTCTCTCTGTGCGTGAGCTCAGTGTCTCTCTCTCTGGCATCTCTTCCCTTCTCCGATGCGTCCGCTCCTCTTCGCGTCTCCTCCTCCTCCTCCCGGCTCCTCCGTCTCTCCCGCCCTCCCGACCGAGAGGCGCCGGCCCCTTCACTCCTGGTCGCGGTGCTCCTCCAGGGGATGGGTCTGCCGGTGCTCCCACATGCGCACCCCTCCGTCCCACTGGCGACACAGAACCATGAAGTAGTGGAATGAGAAACATGACGACCCGGTCAAACGGATGCGTGGGATGATGTGTGCTAACGGCTCGTACGTTGAATAAGGGGTGTGATGCATCTCTAATAACCTGCCCTTTCCTCACAGGTCATCGTTATGCAATCTTACTGGACATAGAGTATCTTATGCAGATTAGATGGTTTCAACAAGAAAACCATTTTTAAAACTAAAAAACCTCAATACGTTTGAGTCTGATTGACGATGATTTGTTTTAAAGATACTAGCAGAAATAGCGGGAAAAGAAGCTGATTCATATAACAAATCAACACAAATTTGTGTTGATTGTGTCCTTTCAGTTTACGCATAAAATATAGACGCTGCAGACCTTATAGATATAGACAGTTAAAATTCAATGACAGTTTAGCATCTATTATTGTTCTTAAGTATTTGTAGTCATCTACCACTTCAATGCCCTCCCCATTAGTCCTCCCCCATAGTCACTTTCACACCTATAGTTCGGTGGTCTTAGGGTGCTTTCACACCTATAGGTCGGTATTTTTGATACCAAAACTGTAAGAGGAGATAGCGCCCGATAATGAGGCAGAAGAATAATAAAAATAAGAACATCAATAGTGTGTCTTTGTGTGTGCTGTGTGTGTGTGTGTGTGGGGGGGGGAGCTACTTACTGAACTGCTCACGATGCTGTCTTGGTACGGATGCCAACTCACATCCCTCACACACGCGTCATGACCGCACAGTCTGGCCACCACTGCTCCCGTCAGCACATCGTAAACTGCATGCACACACACACACAATTTTATTTATGTCCACATAAATACACAGGACATAAATATTAGAAGATGCAAACAAATGAATAGTATGAACAGTAGTATGTAGCCTACAAGTAATGCAACACAAAAAAATGACACACACACACAAACTGCCAAGACGCAGCTAGTTTGCGTCACACTGTTGATACCATGGAAACAGTTGATAATCTGTTGTTCTGTGGCCAAATAAATCACAAAGTTGCATTCTTATTATTTGCAGATACACAACTGATGGATGTGATACGACCTGCTTTTTAGAGCAGTTGCACTGAGGCTACACAACATGATGAGCAGCAGTGGTAATCCTCGCAAATCTTTCAGTTTTCTTTAAATAGGCGTCATTTGAATAAAGCATGCAAATATTTAGCATCTAACATGCATATTTCTCACCTTAAAAGTTATGAGATTAATTGGACAGCAGTGTGGAATGTAGCGCTGGTCCAACAGGAGTGGTTGGCAATGATCAAACTATTCATAAGGAATTGACCAAAATTGGATAAAAATAGCCTTTTTCACCTAATGGTTCAGGATTTAATGAATATAATACCAGAAAATCACCATAATGGTAAATGCACTGCATTTATAATTAGTGCCTCACATTCATTCACACATTTAACACACCGACGGCGGTGTCAGCCATGCAAGGCGACAGCCAGCTCATCGGGAGCAATTAGGGTTAGGAGTCTTGCTCAGGGACACCTCGACACTTGGCTAGGAGGAGCTGGGGATCGAACCAGCAACCTTCCGGTTGCCAGACAACCGCTCTACCTCCTGAGCCACTGTCGCCCCCAAATTAAATATTATTATTATCAGCGAATAATAACGAATCAAGCTGTTGAGAACTCCATACTCACACAAGAACACACAGTTATTGTACTTATGTATAGGCAATAGGTATATTCCTTTGAGAGACATTTAATATATTTGGTAGACTTATACATTGTATATTGTATATAATATATACAGACAGAACACACAGTTCTATTTCTCATTGGTGCCATCATGACTGATTTTGTAGTAGTTACAAAATCAGTCATTCTGAACAGACTTATATAGGGCAGGGTCACATCTCATTATCAGATTGTTGTGACGTGTCATTATGTTGTTCTAATTCTATCAAACTAGGCCCCAATATAACTTTGTTCATTAGTAACATTATCGGGTCATCATGACACAGTCGGCCAATAGCCGTCTATTTCTGCCATATCATTATAGCACATGTGTTCGTCAACACATATCTAGCAACTGCACACACTGCCAGATCACCATGAGTCAGCAACTGAGGGTGACTTGCACATTCAGCATGAATATAATTCACACAGATAAATATAATATATTTTGGAATATATGGTCATTCTACCATAATGTCTGGCGAAGCTGGGATTGGATGCCATCACCTTTGTGGGCGGGCATTTCATTTCGCTGATTTTTTCTCCCATGCTAGTGGGGTCTCGCAGATTTTTTTCCCGCACCAACCGGCTCTTGCTGATTTTGTCCGCACCGGTGGTGGATCCGTTTCTTCCAGCTAGTATCGCTGGGTTGATCTCGTCACAGTGAAAAGCCTCCCTTAAGAGCATGGTATATTCTTTTTATCCATCCAGATAAAAACGCTGAGAATAGCCTGTTGATGTCCTTGAACCATTGTTGTGAATTGTAACGGTAGCGCAGAGATGATAAACGTAAGTCTAGGAAGGACGTTCATTTTAAGGATTTCTGCTCTACCCCACAATGACAAGATCACATGATAAAGTTCTCCACCTCTTGAGTTCATCCGATGTTTTTTAAGAGGTCAGGGCCATTCATGTCAAACATCTTGGATATTGGGGGGGGGCTGCGCCACCATGTCAGAAACCCCTGGGGAGAACCCTGAGCAGTGTGGCTTCACTTTTGATCCGGTTAATTTTAAATCCAGAGTTTACTGAAAGGCTGTAATTACACGTAACACACATTAGGAATTGAGAGACGGGGGTCGGACAAGGTAAGTAAGATGTCGTCTGCGTACAGATTCATCTTCTAATCATGGCCACCCAGGAGGATACTAGTAATTTCCTTGTTGGCAGGAATAGCACAAGCAAGTGGTTCCAGTGTTAGATGAATAGGATAGGGGATAGTGTGTGTGTGTGCCTTGTAGAGCGGGACAGTTGGAAGAGTTCTGATAATGAGCTCGTTTTTACCACAGAGATGGATTTAGGATCGAGGGCCCTAATCCATTCATAAAAAGGGAGAACGCCATATTTGGAGAGAACATGGAAAAGGTAAGGCCGTTCAATTCATCACTTTTTCAGTGTCAAGCACTATAGCTGTGGGCTGGGCGTGGCAGGGAGCTGGCCTCAGCTATTACATGGATATTACATGGTTATTACATGGACCAATCTTCTCATTTTATTAGAAGACAGGTTACCTGGGACAAACCCAACTTGATCAAGGTGTGTTAGTGAAGGATTTACCTTTGATAGGTGTGTGTCAAGGATTTTACTAAACACCTTATAATCATTGTTTAGACTGAGGGGGCGGAAATTGCTCATTTGCATGTGATCTTTATACGTTTTAGGAATAATAATAATAAATAAATTCATTGCATTGCATATATAGCGCTTTTCTATGACCCAAAGCGCTTTACATAGTGAGTGTGTGTGTGTGGCCGTGTCACACCTCATCCACTACCAGTGTGTGGCACCCACTTGCCACCAACAACACGTTGTTGGTGGCATAGATCGATGTTCAATGATGTCGTTAAATAGTTGAACTAAAAGTGGCGCCAATACTTCCAGGAAACATTTATAGAACCGCTACAGCCGTCCTTCCCTGGACATTTTCCAGAGGTGAGATTTTTAATTTACATTTGTATTTCTCCCTCCAAAACCAAAGCCTCCAACACTGCTGCATGAGTTGCATTGCATGCGTTGATTTGGTAACACGCAGTAATAGAAAGCCTTATATTTCTCCCTTTTTCCACCCACACACACACACACACACAAACAAAACTCACCGATTATTTTCCCGGTGGAGCAGCCAGAGTAGATGTATCGGTGCCCGGTGGTGAACTCTGGTGAGAAGCGGCAGCGGATGAGCGTGTGCAGAACGCCGTGGCCGCGGTACGTCATCACAGAGGTGTCGCCCGTTAACTTGTGCCTCTTCAGCGCTTCAGGAGGAAAACCACGCCCATGTTAGAAAAACATGGAGCACTGACATCACAGTTATTACCATTAAACCACAGACATGCTATTCATGGTGTCAGGATTGGAGCTCAGTGAGGAACGCTGGGTTTTTCTCAGGTCGGCAGTAAACCAGTAAGACCATTAGAGGCTGATAGTACATTTAAACTGCATGAATGATAATATGAAGTTTTACCACAGTGGCCCAAAAACCTATGAACTTTGACTGATTCTCTGAATCACTTTTTGGTTTCACTTCATAGAGTAAAAGCAATATACTCAAATGAGGTGACATTGTGGATATTATGAGTTTGTGGTTTTTGGATAGAGCCATATTCAGTTACTGGGATAAGCGCCGGGAATACATACGGCCAAGTTTCAGTAACATGTTAGGTCGTATTTCTCAAGCCTTTCCCACTGGACAGAAAAACCACTAACATCTGGCTTTTGTCTTTAGTGGGAAAGGTTAAAATCGGCGTTCATTCCCGGGACGAATGTGACTCTGCAGTAGTCACAGGTATTTATCAGCTCCAGCTCCGATCAGCAGTGATGAAAACATGACGCCCAGGACATTACTGTTTTCTGGCGCGTGTCAAATGCCTATTTTTAGTGGGTTTTCCCATGTTTAAAAAACCTGTGTATACGCACTAATGTTGGTGGAGAAAGGGTATTACTCACTACGTCATTGATCAGGTTTATTGTTGAGTGATTAGTGATTTTGTAAAACAAACGTGAGGGTAGGGTTAGTCGATGTGACTATGTATTCGTGGGATGATAGTTGTTTCTATCGTTCTATCGCCGTGTTGCAAATCAAAAACGCTGGCTTATTGTTTCTGTTAAAGGATAACTTCTGGATTTTTCAACCTGGACCCATTTTCCCATCATTTAGGGTCTAACTGACCAAGGCAACCGGTGGTGGTGGTGGTGGTGGAGGTGGTGAATTGCAAACGAAGAAAGAAACTCTTCCCAAAAGATGAGAACCCACGGTCTCCAAGTAGTGAGTGTCTTTCCGCCTCACTGAGAGTGCTCCTGTCAATCCCAAGTGTCAATCAATCCCACTGTCTTTTTTTGAGGTGTTCTGCCCCAAGTGTGATGTCAGGTCTTTCCCAGCTCTACCTCCCCTTTAAACTAATACAGTGCTGATGAGATGTTTGTCATACATGACACATGGCTTTACTGGTACTGGTACTGGTACTGGTAGTGGGAAGGACAGTATTGAGACAGGGCTTTACTGGTAGTGGTAGGGAGTAGGGACAGGGCTTTACTGGGAGGCGTGCTCACCTCTCTGGGGAACCTGCTGCCACCGGTAGTCCCAGTTCTGCTGGGTAACAGCCAGGAGCGCGGCAGCCAGTCCCTCCTTGGGAGAGAACTTCCTCACGTCCCACAGCTTGATGGACTGGTCCTTGGAGTTGCTGATCAGGTAGCGCGCGTCACCCTGGCAACAGATGCAGTATTCCACCATTCAACAAAATAACACTTTTTTTTAACTTTGTTTACTGTTTCCATGACAACTAGCCACATTAGCTCCTTAGCTACTAGTGTAACATCGTAGCGATAACTTATCATACATCCGGCGCTCTGAAGAAACCCCCCCCTCTTCACCTTGCTGTCGATAAAGGTGACGCCGTCCCGGTGGCCGGCCAGCTGCCCGACGGGCTGCGGGCGATCCTCACGCAGCGTCCGTCTGTCCCACACCTTGCACAGGGCGTCGTCGCTGCCTGAGAACAGCAGCTGGGAGGAGCTGTCGGCGAACGCCACCGCGTTCACGTCGTCCTCGTGGGCGTCGATCTGTCAAAGGGGGCGGGGTCAATGAAGGGCATTGCCACGTTTCACTTTTTGTGTGTCTTTATGTGCGAGAATCTCAACCTGTGTGTGTGTGTGTGTGTGATGATGATGACATGATGGGGAAGAGTGATGAGGACGGACACGATTAAGAAGACACAATGATGACATGATGGGGTATAAAAAAATAAATAAAATGAAATAAAATAATAAATAAAATAAAATAATTTAAAAAAATAAAAAAGTGTAATGTTTGGACAATTGGACAAACCTTGAGTGTTCTTTTGTTCTGCTCACGATCAAACACGTAGAGACAGCCGTCGTTGGCACTGAGGGACAAAGGAAACAGTAGCTCATGTGTGTTATTATGGGATGTCGGAGGCGTCGTCGGGCAGATTTGGTGAAAACAACACTTAAGCTACATCACGATATCAACCAAAATCAAAGACCATTTCAGTCATGACGTTAACTCCATATTATATCGTCCACTTCTACTCACCCTCCTAAGATCTCTTTGCCGTCCGTAGATGCAGCAAGTGAGAACACGCAGAACCTCCTTTCATCCGGCCTGCAAAACACACACACACACACACACACGCTGAGCAGTCTGACACAGCTGTCGACAGAACCAAACTACTGTCATTAATATGATAAATGGTTCATTTATAGTTATTTAAAACAGGTAAAATTCTCGATAATTACACATGGTCACGTTTTCACCACACACACACACACACACACACGATGACAGTGGATAAATGGACCAACACTTACCTGAGGTCCAGCGCCGTGTGACACTCACTGTCACCATCCACACTGCACACATGAACTGGGGGGAAACAGATGTTTTTTGTCAAATGTAATTTTGTAATTATTAAAATGTACAAATTTGGATGACATTTTGACACAATTTTAAATCTGTGATCTCTACTGTTATGAACGGCCAACAACTCATGGCAACCATTTTGTGTTGTTTATATACAACTTAGTGTTTGAGCATGAGGCCTTTATGGGAGCCCTGGTCTTACTGTAGTCAGACCAGCTGGAGTAGAGTATGTGCTGGGTGTCGGGGGTGAAGCACACGTCCAGCACGCTCCAGCCCACGTCCCGCGCCTTCACCGTTCTGAGCAGGTTGAAGCGTCTCCTGGTGGTGTCGTACAGGCGGATGTTCTGGTCTGCAGCGGACGGAGAACAAAGGAACAAGTGTTTGGTTTGAGCTCCTCTAAAGTGAGGACTATCTACGCCTTACTACTCATTACTACTTGGTTATTATTATTATTATTGTGTTAACGTGGCCTCAAGGCTTCACTTTACATCACACACAAAAGACTAACTAATGCTTTCTAACTACCTGAACCATCGTAAATTGCAGCATTATTAACACATTGTAAATAGTTTGTAAATAATTAACTTAGCTTTATAAATGATTATGAAGATGACCATTGTCTCATTATCTTATTAATCATTTATAACTGATTATGAATTACTAATGAGTATTCATGTAGGAACAACTTATTATACAAATTATTAATTCACTATGAATTTGCTATTTACTACTACTTTATTAATGCTTTAAAATTGCAGTAAATTTGCCTTGACGCATTATCTAATGTTTATCGAGCAGCAAATATACCCGTCAGTGCCAACTCTCAACTCCCAGCATCATCCCCATGTCTGGGTTCATATTCATCAACCACTGTTATTATAATTTGTTCCATCGCACAAGACTCACGTCCGATGTGACAAGAAGTCACATCGGACGCCCTCTGTCCTTCAACTGAATCCGTTTAATAAACTCGTCCATTCTTCCAACGCGAGCGACAGGAAATAGAAACAGGGCGTCCGACAAAACTTCAGCTCAAAAAGTCACGACGCAATGCGATTTGGATCGTGCCATAAGGCCTGCTTGGTTCTTGGTTGTAAAGATATAAATATATCTACATATCTATACATATCTTTGGCAGGGATTTAGCCATTTTAATGCCAGGGCTCGACTCCCCACATGCAAATGTTCCACCAAAACAAGTCACCCCCCCCACATCCTGGGCTTAGCACCGCCCAAGACGATTGTGATTGGTTTAAAGAAATACAAACAAGAGAAAGAATGATCATGAGATAGGTGTGGCTATGCAAGACTAATGACATTTAGGGCATTTAGACACTTTTATCCAAAGCGACGTACAGTCGAGTACATTTGTCAGAAGAAATTGCAACAACAACATCCCTGTCGGTGCAGTAAGGACGTCCATAGACGTTTTCAAAGATCTCAATGGAACGGATGGAAGTGCTATTTAAGTGCCAAGACGTACAAACATACGATGCCAAGTACGAATTAATTAAGTGCCAAGACGAACAACATATGATGTTAAGTGCTATTTACAGTAAGTGCAGGACAAACAAACATATGTGCATATGTTGGGGGGGGGGGGGGTGAACTCTGAACAAGCTTGCACCAAGAAATGTTAACTAACAAATGAGAACGCTTTGAGACAGGTTTATTTGCACAATAAGAAAACAATGCAATATAGAAGAAAGAAATTTCTTCTACATTTTATATATATTCCCATTCGTCCTCCCCGTTGTCAATCATCATTATTCCGTTAACTCATCACCCCGCCCCCGCCAATCAGCTCCCTCCGGCAATAACAGCTCCTCCAATCAACTCTAAGCTCCCCCCGTGAAACAGCCCTCTTCCGCTCCCGCTGGCGGCTTGCTTTTTGATTCCCATGCGACTGTGTGTAAAGGCTGTTACTTTGTGCGCTGTGGTGCAAAGGTTGTGTTGTCCCGTTCACCTCTGAGACCAGTGATAAGATACGGGGGCCCCTATACACGTGCTACACGTAGGGCGAGTCCTCTGTCTGGATACATTTGTTTAGCGGTGGTGTCGCTCCCTGTATTTATGACCGCTGATCGCAGTTAGGTTGGTTAGAGAGGGTTTTATTTTCTACATCGGCGCAGTTAGTTAGTACAAGCCGTAGTTAGCAGATTTTTGTTTGTTATTTCCGACACCACTCCCTTTTTGTTTGACTGGTCTCGGTCGTGTGTCCAAAAACGTGCCCTTTTGATGCCTTTTTTCTTGCCGTAATTCTCTACTCTGACCTCATACCGATCCCCATGAAGATTCAAAATCTAGATTTTTAGTCCTGTAGAAATCTTGTGACGTGAGACTCCCGGGTAATTCTCTGTCCTCTGTGCACAGTAGTTTAGGGCTGTATCATTCAACCCTGTCGATTGGTTATTTGATATGTAAGCAGCTCTTCTGATAATAAAAGTAAGACCAAGAGTAGAATGGATTGATTGCTTACCTTGGCAGGCAGAGAGGAACATGCTGCCATCATGGCTGTACAGTCCACAGAAGACTTTCTGATGGTATGTGTCCTTGTGGGAAACGTAGTTTGGCAGGAAGCTAAAGAAACAAACGTTGCAACTCTTAAGCTTTGGTCAAATCAATCAGGAGACATGTCTGCAGGTTTTTTCCTGGGTCAGATTTGCTTTGGTGGTAAAAAGCTAATTTAGCACAAAAATAGTGACCGTAGGCCTATACGTTATATCATTGTTGGAGTACCAGCGCATGCCGGTTCAGCGGTTGGTTGCAAAGTGTCACTAGGGTTATGTTTAGGGGTAAGGGAAGAATAATTAAGGTGGGGGGACAGTCTATAAGTGGGGTCTGGGGATTCTCCCCGAGAAAGAAAATTCACAATGTAACATAATTTTCCTGCATTTACACACCCTTTCAGGTATGTCTTAGCTATTCCACTTACTATATATTTGTATTTATCTACCTGTTTATAGAACCTGATATTCATTTGTGATACCTCCTCGTGGGTTAGGGTGTTAAGTGTTTAAAAATCAAAGGTCTTTGAAGCTTTTTCATAAGACCATCATTTTAAAAGCACACAAATACAAAAATAACTAACAAATGAACACAATCCCACCTCTCAACCTCCTCTCCTTCCATCCACATTGCCTCTACATCCCAACATTATCCCAACTCTCCCCCATCCCTCCTCTCCCCTCTTTTCCTTCCATTCTCCATCCATCCCCTCTTCTCTCTCCATCTCATTTATCCAAAAACAACACATAATTGCCTTGACGCTGTTTTTCCACAGCCCCGTGAAAGTAGGAGTGGTTAAGTTACCTGTGAAACTAGCGGAAGAACAGGGGGCTTTGAATCATGTCTAATGTTATTTTTGATACTTATGTATTATTTTTATTTCTTTTATGTGTTGAAATATTTCTGGGTTTTTTTTCTCTTCATTTGCATGGCTCATTTTTTTCGTTTTGAGAATAGGCCTACACAACTAACGTAGACATTAGACTGACAGACATTAGTTTAATCTCAAGCTGCGTCTTGCATTTGGAAGACGTAGGCTATGTAGTTATCAAGTCACCTAGGCCTATCAGTTACGATCAGAGTCATGTGATGTAGCCTATTAGGATGTTTAGTAGATATTATGCCCCGGACAGAACGGCTGCAGTGTTTTTCGTTTGAGGGGTTACGTATCAAGGAGGATTATCCCTTTGCCATCTACGTACACTGTATGGCCCACAAGCTTACCCTGGTTCAGGTCGAATCATGCAGTCAACAGACATCAAAATCACATTAAATGTCCTTGGCAAGCTGTACTCCATGTTTTCGGAACCAAGCAACCATCACGGATGACGCAGAAAGCACTGGCGATAAAGCCCAAGGAAATTGTGCAGCCCAGTGACACGCGTTGGGCGTGCAAATGGCGATGTCTCTATGCTGTTAAATCACATGTTGCTGTCACACGCTGTCTGAAGGAGATGCAAGATGAAGGAGAAGTGGTCAGTGGATGCAACTGGGTTGTATCAGCACACGACCACCCCGCAATTCATTGTCTGCCTTATCCTTGAGGACCTACTGCGAGTTGTGCATGTTGTACACAAGAAATTACAGTCCACAAACACAACACTTGCAGATGGAACCTCTGCGTCCAGTCTGAGCCCACTTCCAGCTGTGCAGAGGAGAGGAGGAAGCTTGGGATGGCATATGGAGCCAGATCAAACAATTTTGTGATGATGTAAGTGTGCCAGTTGTGTTGCGTCTTCTTATTGACAGAATAAGAAACCAAGATAACTTTTTGTGGTATTTTAATTTCCTTATGAAAGTAAATTAAGTCCTTGCATTGGGACAGACAGCCCCTGCTTCCCTTAACTAATGGCCATAGTCTAAAGCCGTCCCTAATGTACACATAAGCATTAACAGCCTAAGTTACGCTGCCACCTGGTGGAGATCCCAATACACTACAGACCTCTCCTTTTTAACATATGTTAGAGGTGGGTTCACTTGAGACGTGTTATTGCGTTTGACACGACCCACTCCATTATTTTCCTATGGGGAAACGACGGGCGACCTTGCAACACATTGTCGCAGAGGGAATGTGAACTCGCTTCAAAGTTTAAATGATTTCAACTTTGACCCGGCGTGCCACATGACGTAAACATGCCGTGCTCGAGAACACAACACCCGACCTAGCAACGCGTACGGTATCCCACCACCGTCTCAAGTGAATGCACCAGACGCCACGGGGTAAGTCTATCAACTTGTCTGCAAGGCTTATCTCTGGAGAAATGCTAATAGCTGGGATCTGCATTTGGTTTACTGTCAGGTTCGGTTTTGCGGTTTGTGCGAGTTCGATTTCTACAGTACACACCTATATCCCACGCATGCACACATGTCCCATATACTGATGTTCACACACCCTCACAAGTTCAAGTGCTAATAAAGAAGATTAAACAGGGATGTGATCGGGTGAGCAAAAAAAAAATTGGCCAAAAATGTTGGGTTTTTAAACAACCTTGAACAGCCATTTCCCGCAATCTAACATGACTTTTTAATGAAACAAATATAAAAAAAGGTCCAAGAAATGGTGTGAGATGTTCCATGTCATCTATGGGACAATAAATGGAAAATCATGGGACAACTTAAAAAAAAAGAAATGTACAGTCTGAATATAGAAAATAATGCCATGAACGTCCAATACAGATTGATAACCCAGATTTACCCAACTTTAAAAAGTAGGTCTTTCCAACATGAACTTCTACTTAACTGAATATTAAGTGTCATTCCATTCGCACAAATACTTGTTAGACTCACCAGATATTCTGTTGATATTCACAGAATCGGTCACTCGCGGTCGCAGCTGCAGATACATTTCTAGCTGTCAATTCAGCCCGTGACTGATCTTGTCAACAAACAAGCATAGTGCAAGATCGCCGATGATGAGGGCATCATTTGCAGTTGAAAAAAGGTAATAAATCGCAATATACGCATGTTATCGCAATATTCAGCATATCGCAAAATGTTTAAAATCACAATATCGTATCGTGACGAAGTTCTATATCAGGGGTCTCCAACCTTTTTTAGGATGAGAGCTACTTACAAAAAAAATAAAATAGTCACTACTACTTTTTCCCCCTTTGTTTTTTTTTGCCGAGTACATTTAGTACTATGAATAAAGTAATATACGGTAAGACTCCCCACTTACAACCCAGGGTTTCTTGAATGGAAGGAGGTCGAGGCAGATTGGCCGCACGTCTTTTTATTCAAAACCCAGTGGTGAACCGATAGACGGGTCTTTGCTAAATGATGGCCACTTTGAATGACGCTTCGGATTTCTTCACTGGTTTTGTGAACAGCGATTGCTGCCGTTGCGATCCTGCTTTCAACTCGCTCAACTTTTCAGACCGCAGGCTGCTACCAGACAATCACGTTCAAACTTCTTGTGAAGTGTGGTGAAGTGCCGCTCAACATTACATCTCTTCCCGACTGCAACGCTAACTCCACAAATGACGCACACACCACACGTCTTTTACACTTGTGAACAGAAAATCATTTTCCAACTCTTGATGGAAAGGCACGTTTTCTGCTTTTTCTTTGATGCACCTGCCTCAGCGCTCATGATTTGTCGCGTAAAAGAAAATCCTATATTTGAAATTGCGCTCATGTTGACTTGCATTGGAAACTTCAATGACATACCGTTAGATTGGCCGATGCACGAACGTGATAGGTGGATATACTTTGTTGTCATTTTGTTTAGCCAATGAACGTTTGGGGAGGAAGTTGGGAGGATTTAGTTTGGGATTTCGAGTTGGATTTAGTTTATGCAAAAATTGGATTAAACCTTTTTATTTTTGTACATTTACAATCTTTTTTGGTGAGCTACTGATTGACGCTACCGGTACCTGTTGGAGACATCTGTTCTATATGGTCTGAGTTGTCTGGTGCGCCCTCTAGTGGAATCCTCCAGTAACACGCAAAGTACAAGTATGTAAACTCCGTTCACGACACAGCCGGTTGTCTACGCTACGAAGTAACAGAACTTATTTATAGGGTTTGGGAAAGCGGATGGTGTTTAAACATACTTACTGTGTGCGGATGCGACTACACTCTCCATGGGAAAAGCTGGAGCCTCTACACCTGCCTTGTTCTCGCTGAGGGAGAAACAAACGCAGCCACAGAGTCAGAGAACAGCCACAAAATCTGCCGACCAACTGTACAGGGAATACAAAGTACACAGTGTACACTAGCACACAGAGATAAACCACAAGGTACAAATTGTGGACTACATACATATATATAGTACATACATACACACATACATACATTTATATATATATATACTGTATATATATATATATATATATATATATATATATACACACACACACACACATTTTTGTACTACTTTTTAGCGTTTTAACATTAAAGATCTGCCTTCCCTTGCCTCTGTGAGCATGTGAGCGAAACTATGTCTGCTCTTCATGCCAGTGGATGCGGTGGCCAACATGATCTGTGTCCGAATCTCACTCCGGTCCAATTCCTGCGTGTCTGGACGGATGTCCACTTGGAAAAGGACATAAAAGAGTTGTCACAATATGAGAGAGAGAGAGAAATCTGATGGGATATCAGGGTTTCCCACAAAAAAAGTTTAGTGGAGGGGGAAGTGATTCCAAGAAGGAGGCAAGCAATAGCGTAGGGCTGTACCCTAAAATTTGAAACAGGATATAGACGCTGCTGTAGGCAAGATTTGAGAGTTGGAAAGAGAGCAGAAGAGAGCAAGATCTTGAAAATAAACACCCCCAAAAAATGCTCCCTCCATTTCTCACCTCTCAATGGCAGAGAAACTGCCATTGTGTTGCAATCACGCACCTGTGGTGGAGCTTTATATATATATATATATATATATATATATGATTGACAGGCAAGATGGATTCCCAGAACCAATCAGAGAAAAGATGCCCTAATTGGTCAGAAATTAGGCGGGAGCGGTCTAAAAGC
>OMKN01018706.1:15939-31082 GCA_900302345.1 Melanonus zugmayeri
AATGAGGTTTTGATGATGTGACGGATGTGGGGTTCAAGGGAGAGGGTGGGATCGAGGATAACGCCAAGGTTGCGTACGTGGGGGGATGGGGAAACGGTGGTGCAGTCGATGGTGAGTGTGGGGTTATTGTGTTTGCCGAGGGGGGACTTGGAGCCGATGAGGAGGAGTTCTGTCTTATTGTGGTTGAGTTGAAGGAAGTTGTGGTTCTTCCAGGTTTTTATTGTAGATAGGCAGGAGTTGATGTGGGAGAGGGGTGGGTTCTGGGGGGATTTGGTGCTGAGGTAGATCTGGGTGTCGTCGGCGTAGGAGTGAAAGTTGAGGTTCAAGTGGCGGAGGATCATACCGAGGGGGAAGAAGTAGATGAGGAAGAGGAGAGGGCCGAGGACGGAACCTTGGGGGACACCGTGAGAGACTGTAGAGGGGGCGGAGGAGTGGTTGTGGAGGGAGATGAAGTGGGAGTACAAATAGATGAGACTAGACCAGATTTTAATAGATTGAGGGATTCAGCCTCTCCTGACAGAGAACGGGTGTAGCAACAATGGAAACAAAAGGAAACGGGATATTGCTCCTGGGACTCCAACAGGACTATATATATATATATATATATATATATATATATATATATATATATATATATATATATAGATACTCACTAGTACTGGATGGATGACTATTCCACATTTAACAAATTACACTCAAATGATAGATTTGAGTAGATCATATAGGCTGGCTATAGATCTTGCCTACAGCACCTTGTAATAGACCTACATCAATTGCATTAGTCTTACATATTAACCAGGGGTAAGAGAACATACTAATTGTTAAGAGAAATAATGTTTCACAAGGAGATATATTTCATGTTGGATCTCATGAGAGACCTACAACTAAAAACTTTGATTGGTGAACGTTCCGCAACGGTAAAAAAGAAAGAAAGGAAAAAACTAGCTGTGCATGTTTACTCACGCTTTGTAATAAAGTGATCTTCAGCGGGAACGAACGGGACAAATCCGTGGTCCAAGTCTAGCGGTGTTAACTGAAAACTGAAATGCCAAAAACAATGGCGTTAAAGCGGGGCAAAAAGAGGCGATCCCCGGTCAGGTTCCAGCAGTTAACACCGCTAGACACACGGCGACTTGGACCGCTGAGTCTGCCTTTCGCTCCCCGCTTTAGAACGCTTTAATGCGGAGCGCTTATTGCGGACTTTGTGCGCTTTAAAGCAACATTAAAGTGTGTTAGAGGTTTGGGTTGTGTTACCTTGTCATGATGTAACTCCAAATATTGGCGAGATACCTTCAAGAGTTGCTCCGTAGATTCAAACTTGATCCAAAGTAGTGTTTTTCTCTCCTCCATTGACTTACATTGCACGGCGAAACAGGTCTCAAAGTCATACTTTTAGCACACTGCCAATCTGCCATCTGCCAATGTTTCAAATAACGAAACCAGGTACAGCGTTTTTTTCGTCTGTTTACAATGATTGGTAAAGGTACTATTCCCTTCATCGCTTCACCGTAGATTTACTGAATACCTAAACCATCTCTCAACCAATAGGCGTGTTTTAGTTTATTTCTGTAGCTTATTGGTCTTAATAACAAACACGTGATTCGGTCACGGAAGCCAACTACCGGATCATCTTCCTAATTCAAATAGTAAAATCAACATAAAGTGGACCTTTTATTTCCAAAAAACGCTGAACCGGGTTTTGTTATTTGATCCATTGGCAGAATCTGCTTTGTTCGCATTGTTTGTGCTAAAAGTGTGACTTTGAGACCCGTTTCGCCGTGCAATGCAAGTCAATGGGGGACAGAAAAAAACTACTTTGTAGGGGTTGCACGACTTCTGATTTTTTCAAGTCGACTAGTCGATCAATAAAGCCGACTAGCCGTCGACTAGTTGTTGATGCCGTCATCACATACACACGCACGCAAAAAACAGACAGAATGGGTTTAGGTTGGGGAGTGATGATTGGTTAAGGTTAGGGTGAAATATCAGGGTAAGTCAATCAGAGGCAGAGTAGGGCGGGAAAAAAATAATGCTGTGTGAAATCATGTGGTCAATGACTAGTCAGCGTCTCAGTCAACTTGTGGTAATGATGTCGACTAGTCGACTTTTCTACGCAAGCCTTACTACTTTGGATTATGGCTTGAATCTATGAAGCAACTATTGAAGATATCTCGCCCATATTTGGAGTTGCATCATGGCAAGGTAACTACACAACCCAAACATCTAACACACTTTAATGATGCTTTAAGGACATTAGCATACACACAAAAAAACACGAATCACAAGGCAGGGATTACGCACACACCCACTCGCGCCGGTGAAAAGGATTCTCTCTGTAGTGCGTTTTGGCTGTTCTGTTAAACTGACTGGGGCCGCATTTGTTCTATACACTGATACGCATCATCCACATGTATTTTTAATTTTTAATCAGTCAAACGCTTCTACGTTCTCTGGGGGTTTTGTCATGATCGGATGTGAATACTGTGCGACAGAACGGAGTTCTCCGTCTCCACAGAGACCGGCCACTGTTTGATTTCATAGATGTATTATTTTAATTACACTGTATTATATTAGCCTATATTATATAAGGCTATAGAAGCCTATATTTTATGTCCAATTGAATGCAGATGTTGAACGCGCACATTGTCGTCGTCATATTGTGAAAAGTTAATTTGTAGAGGTGGACAGTCATTCAGCGGAGGTGCTGCACCTCACCTATAGACAACCGTGGGAAACCCTGGATATTATTTGACAATAGTGGCGGCAGTATTTCAGCCAGAGATTCAGAAGTCATTACCTGGTGGATTGTAGCGGTCTCCCAGACGGCCCTCCCAGGCTCCATCACTGTCCTCGTCAGAGTCCGAGTATGACTGGACCAGCTGAAGCCCTGTAGCCCCACTACCATGGACCAGCCTCACCTGGCCCCTAATCACATTAAATAATCAGTCCACTGACCCCACCCCCACCAATCAATCAATTACAAAGGAAGCATAAACTGTACTGAAGAAAAAAAATTCTTACATATGAGGTCAAAAACTGTTAAATAATGTTCTTTATGCCTCAGCCCAATGCCTTCAGATGCTCGATGCGGTATACCATTGTGCTTCAAGTTTTTTTAACTGGCTGGAATGATATTACATATCATTGTACTCTACTTAACCTTGTTCCTGAACAGGGTCCTCCAAACGAGTGTTATTGCCAAGAGAGGGGTGGGGCTTTATCTGTTAGTTACATGGGTTTCTACAGAGCAACCCTGAAGGATGTGACGCTCAAAATTATTGGTCAATGCCTTGGTATCTAACTTGTAACTTATTCAGCTGTAAGAGATTATGTGTGCTATACATGTTTATTTCTGTTTTTTGTTGTAACCTTGTTGTATGTTGTTTTATGCTGCTTCTTGGCCAGGTCTCTCTTGAAAAAGAGGTTTTTAATCTCAACTCAAGACTTGGTTAAACAAAGGTTATATAAAATAAATACACATTTTAAAGGGGCAATGTGTAAGAATATTAGTTTAAAACATTCAAATATGAACTAAAATGATCAGATTCACTGTAAACAGTAAGCTTTACACTATATTCAGTCGGGTGATGCGTTTGGGGGGAGGGGGAGGAACTGTGCATTTCCTTGTTTCTTACCATAGAGGTGAACACCACAACTTTCTGGTAATATGCAACCCCCTTATTTTGTGGAGGACTAATTCAACAGTCGGCCAAACCTTACACATTGCACCTTTAACGTACGCCCAAAGCTTTCAGTGTCAACGGCCATCCTGTCTCATGGCTCATTTTCTCCATGGGCAAAGCGAACAATAAACTCAGCGCACAACGATCCATCCCAACTCACCTCCTAAGTAGGTAAGCCAGTACTTCTGCTAAGTCGACGTCTTCCTCTGATGCTGACTGCCTGTCAGCCGTCCTGCGGCCTCGGCTGCCGCTGCTCTGGTTCGGTTCTGTGTCCTCTGGTTGATCCGATGGGTTACTGCTGGAGGAGCCCCTTCCACCAGACATCCCAGAACTGGACTGAGAGCCCATAGACCGAGGAGAGCCTAACACGAATAAAGAAGGGCATTGTGAGTCTAACGGATAGGATGAAGACTGACCATATTAAGTTACTGTACACATGGTTTACTACAACAGGAAGAGAAATGACAGGAGGATAACGTTGGTATCACCGTTAACATGGCGGTTTATCTCAAACTAGAGCCAGTGTTCAATTTGATATACAAAAAAAAAAGGTAGGTAATCTGATAAAATTCTGCATAGAAACATACTTCCTTCCTACTTGCAACGTGGCGTAAAAACAGCCAAACAGTACATCGTCTGCTGGTGTAACGTTACCTTTTAATGCGCTTTATTTAAATTAGGTGAAGAACTACGACTAGCCCACTTGCAACCCGACCACATAGCGTTACCGTTCGCTTATCAAATGATCTTCTTGACAGCTTGTCAGTCAAACGACTTTTCGTTGTACTACGGGCGTTAAATTCGCCCAAAGGAATAATATCCGCTGTGACTTACGTTCAAGCGCAAAACTTATCTAAACATGTTTTCTTCTAATCGCGAACACCTTAGCGAGGCCGTGAATCGCCATGTTGTTTACAAACTGTAAAAGCCCTGCGCGAGCCTCAGCGTCACGTGCGCGACGCGTCACGCCGCCGAGACCCTCACAACAACCTCCCCGCTCTGACGTCACTATCATGATGTAATAAACCGACTGGATGCGTTATAACTCTCAACGTCACAAACAATGACTTGCCAAAGCTCAGGGATTCAATGACGCACCACTGGTTTAATTAATAATAATAATAATAATAATTAATGAATTGTAGTAAGTGTAGCACGTGAAGCTCACATAAGCACGAGCCATACCTGCCAACCTGGAATATGTATTATATTATAGCTCTATTTATATTGAGTACCATCTAGACGCGCGCACCGTGCACTCCGATTGTAGGAAATCACCATTCACAATAACAATATACCCCCATTAAAAAACTTTGGATTAAATTGGACAAAACAATTCTACCAGTTTCAAAATAAAGTAACGTGATACCATCTTTGGTCGCACTATCAGTCATTTATGCAAAATACACTTCTGCAATTTTGCGTCATCATCATTAAAGTATCCATCTCTATCCATCACCTGGACCTCCTTGGTGGATGATCATACTTTGCACAATGTGCAAAAAGGCATGAAAGGGCAGCTTTGAAGCATGAGACACGGCCATGTGTTGGTATTTGGGGAAGTTCTGGGCGCATGTACTCTTTCTGTGAGTTGCTGCTGATGTTCTCATCCTGACAGTGTCCTCATCTGACATCTCGGCCACCCGGCATTATGCATAACATGCATTAACGTGATTATCTATATTTGCTATAACACAAACCCTAAAAACACACTTTATTTCAAGCGTTTGGTGAAATCCCACCTAGATCACATTATTATCATCACCTAAACCAGCGAGTGTTTTGTAACCACTACGCACTTTTTTTTTCTTTCGTGAGCTGAATAGTTCAGCGAACAGTGAGCTAGAAAACTCCACAACAAGCAGGCGACTGTTAGCAAGTGCACTGAGATTGGTTTTAAATATGTAACGTCCTAACTATACTTACAAAATCACCATTATTTGTACATAGTTTCTCTCCCCTCCCATTTTACCTTTCAACAATGAGTCAACGTTGAGCGTCTTCTTCTTCTTTTAGGGCTTTTTGGTCGCAAGCAGCAACTTTTCGGTGCATTACCGCCACCGTCTGAGAGGTACGGACCAAAACAAATACACCAAACTAACTACAACTTACATTCTATATATATCCATTTTGGTATCTTTAGAAACTGAAAAACTAAATTAAAGCACTCATCCCGATGGTGTACCAAATATGTATTTTAAACTCATTTGTACACTTCACTTCTCAGTGTTTCTTTTAATTGCATTCCATGTGTCCGCACTGATG
The DNA here is from genome assembly GCA_900302345.1 of Melanonus zugmayeri. NCBI lineage: Eukaryota > Metazoa > Chordata > Actinopteri > Gadiformes > Melanonidae > Melanonus > Melanonus zugmayeri. The sequence goes on from OMKN01018706.1 coordinate 21,888, forward strand.
AATGAAGCTCAAGTCAACATTCTCGGGAATTGGTAGATTATCGCGATATTACCGCACTGAATCAAAAAAATAATTGTACAAGAATACACACCAAGCACCCACCTTCTGCATATGTATTGTTTATTGTTATTGCGAATGAATAGCTCTATAAAAGATGTACTTTTTAGTGACAATAAATCAGGAAAAAACTAAACGTAAACTAAATGTACCTAAAGGTTTTGTGGCTATAATACATACAATAGATTTTAATGTATGTCCCATACTGCTGTTACTAAGCACTGTATACAAGGACAAAGTCAGATCAAAATAGTTATTTTCATTTAGATTTACTATTGACTATACTACTATATATTAGTATATTCTGATAGACAGACATTTTGCTAGTGTAGCAAATAAATTAAGAAAAGTAGCTAATAAAACATTTGTAAAAGTTACACAATTCTGCTTAAAATGTATTAACTTTCATTAAAAAACGTGCAAAATATGTGCACTTTGTAGTTTTGCATAGTGCTCTGGGCAATATCTTTGGAGGTAAACATCCATTTTTCCTTCGACTCGTAAATTCCTGGTCAAACCTATGAACAAAAATACGTTTTATTAGACTGATAATGGTAATCAAGTCAAATGAGTATATGATGAGTTTAGTTATATATTAGTTTATATTTTCAATACTAAAACTAAAAGTCAAGTCAAAGGCAGGTCCTCACTCAGCTTTTGTGCTGCTGTCTCAATCTTCTCCAGAGCAGATCCCACATCTTGTCCCTCCTGTACGAGCACTTCTATCTCCCCCACTCTGTAGCCAAAGTCAGTCTGATCCAGATCTATCCGCACGCCCTCCTCTTCCAGAGCGAAGGAGCACCGTTGTGTGATAAACTCCGCAAAGCACAGCAGATTCAGCTCCCCTGGCCATGTGTCGCAGAATCCTTCAGGTCCACCTTGTTCGGCTTGATGGCTTACCTGTTCAACCGTAACCGAATGATCATGTAGTTGACCCGTGTTTATACCACCACCAGCACAGTGCTTAAAGACTTCTTTGATTTTTAATTGAATCTCAGGGAGTCTGGTGATCTCCTTGTAGCGTGTACAGAGGGAGGCCCCTTTGGGTTGTTCTCCACTTGTCTCCTCTGTCTTGCCGACTGCTGTTGGACACTTAAGCTCCCAACTCTCGTCCCGTTTACGGAGCCACATGTCCCTTAAAGTGAGGTCAAAGTCAGGGGTGTCAAAGTACTGGTCATGAAACTCAGACTGACCAATACACACAGCTGGGATATAAGAAGGTGGAGGGAGAGAGAGACACATTGATTAAAACAATTGGGACTCATTTATGCTTTTCATACCATACAATGAACAAATAAAGAATGTGAATCTACAGTTTAAGTATGTGTCCACTGTGCGTAAACTTTAATGAGCACAGGCAGCCTAGCCTATACATGTAAACGTACGCTTGACCATACATAACAAACCTCCGATTTCTTCCAGCCTTTCCCGGATACCTGCATCACAAACAAACTTTCGCTCCACCTCCACACTCATCTGCAATTACAGTTAAACCATCATCAAGTGTTATATCATATTTGATCCAATTCCAAAATAAAAGTGAGCTACGGGGTGGTTAGCTGCACCCGTCTATTAGGCATAGTCACTCATTCATTGAGCACACCCTGTGTCATTGAGCGAAACCTGTTTCGCAACAACAACAACAAATATATATATATACTGAATTAAAAATTGAATTAAACTAAACGCAACGCACCTTTTAAAATCAGACTATCCGAATCCGACAGCTTGAACGAAATTGAACGACAGATCGAGGCAGGCTCCGTAGTAGGTCAGAGTGATTTTGGACAGGCGCGACCAGACGCCTATCCGGGTGTTCGCGAACATCATGTCCTCCCCCAGTAACGCAGGGCGCTCTATATGCGGCACGCAGATGGTGCGTGTTAATCCCCTGTTTCATCAATATTTCTGGACATTTCTGTGGACTGTTTGTGCCACACCTATAATTCCCCTCAATATCCAAGCATCTAGTCCGCTGGTGATATTGCTTGGACGCATCATTTATGTTCATGTCACTGTGGTGTACTGTTTTGTTTCTTTATTGCGATATATCAATAGGTTGAAACGTTGAGATCCAAGTAATTTCACCTTCAATATGGGTAAGTATTTTACTCGAATGGATTCCGTCCATTATACTTGCTATTTGTGCATCTAATTTAAGTACATATTTCCTCTGTATCATTCAATAAGCACGCAAAAACAATCATTCATATCTGTTACATAATGGATTTGATAGCCATGTCTCATTCTGCCCCCTTTGAATGTCAGCAATCAGCCTTGGGGGGAGCTGTCGTGTGTTTACTAGAGGGAAGAGGGGAAGGAGAGGGATAGGGCGAACGAGGGAGGGGGAGATCAAGCGAGGGAGGGCGAGCAAGAAAACTTTTCAGTTCTGAGGAGCCAGAGGAAGCGTGCGCTGGAGCGGAGACCATGCAGGTAAACGCATTAGCTAATTGCTCTGAACTTAATTAAACGACGTTCGCGATCCCCTAATCAAGCCGACGTGACCGAGAGACTTCCCCGCGATTAATTGGACCGAGTGTACGACGATCGCGCCGTATCCTGACCCGATCCGCTGTGGAAATCGAACATTAAATTCCAAACTTTTCTGCCTCGATCTCCTTTTCTCCTCTCCACACCACCCCCATCGCCAATCGCCCGCACGTCCTCGAGTAGCTTAGCATTTAATTCTTTCGCCAATTACGGCATGACGCTATTTAAAACGACCAACGCGACGCCCAAGTGTTGCACTATAGGTATTTCGGGGATGAATCGGAGCATTAAAGCGCGTCGAGTCGGTCCGTGGGAGAGGGAGGAGGGGGCGCAGGGTTTTTTTTTTACACATCTGTAAACGGAACCACTTCATTAATTAAACGCTCGGTCCTGTAGGCCGCAATTTGCGCTGTTGAGCCGCGGCGGAGGCTGTAACACTAGATGCCCGATTGGCAGCTCGCAATCAGAGGGGTAAGAAACAACTCGAGGCCGAGGTCTGCCGTGAGGCTAATAGACCTCGCGATTATATTTTCGACCCACATCGATAGTTCGCCAGACGTGTAGTACGCAGTCGGGACACCTGAACTGAACGAGTTGTTTGGGGAGATCGTCCACTTGGAGACTCTTTCAGGAGGGGTTAATGATCTGGCGTGCTAACAGGCTAGCTAGCAAAGTGCCACGAATGTTATTAGCCCAGTCTTTTGTTTATTAATGTAATGGCTTTCGCAGGGAAACGGCACGTTTAGCACGGCGTGTGAGTTGACTTTCGCAGTTTTAGAGGACTACCGAGTGTCACGCAAGGTTATTTACACGAATTATGAGCTAATCAGTATTTTCATAAACAGTGTAATGCGACGTTATAAGGGGGGGCTACACAGTCTAGCTCGCTAGCTAATTGATTCATCGCCGGCCAGCATAGCTAATTAAGATGCTTGTTAATTAGCCTTCTAAATGACAAACGCACATAGTTATAACTTGTCTGTTAGTTTTCAACGTCGTTATGTGTCGTTTTCAAGTCGACAATCAATGCATATTTGGACTTGTGTGTAAATATGTTCTGGTCTGATACCTTGCTAGCTTGCTAATTGGCATGACGAGGAAGTGAGGGGGATAGTGGTTTATTCCTCAACCTTTGCGACCAGAAATCCCCTTTTATTAAGACTTTTAATGCAATCAAATGAAATGTTTCGTGTGGGCAGTTTAATCACAATGGTGTCAAGCGAACGGTTATCCTTCAGGTAATGTGTCATGCTAATGTCAAGCTCGATGAGGTTATAGCGGATAATGAACTGATTATCTTCATTATATTGGGGAACTTTGCTGCCTTGTGTTGTATGGACATCATCTTTGTATTCACATTTAGTCCATGCAATGTCTCTCTCTTCTCTATTTTACTACTTAAATGTTGTAATAGTAGAAAGATTAATTAGACATGACACGATGAAGGCATTAACCTAAACAGTTTAGGTGCAAATATTGACTGTATGCCCTTTACATGTATTGGATGACAGCAGTTATAACTGATACTTTAATGATAATTGTAATAGGCCTACCCGTAATCCTTGTAGTGATGGAATATTATCTGATTTTATTGTTGTGCCCATGTAAAGTTAAGGGGAGTTTCCCTTCCCAAAGGATTATCACGTGAAATGAGAAGTGTTTAGAAAATCAAATAATATTCACTTTAGGATCTTTAACTATGTGGAATTGGGTGAAGGGTAAGACCACACCCAATGTCCATGGGTAAACACAACATTGCAGTCATGTCCAATTATTTTATTCCATCAAAATAAGGCAGGATGATAAGGTAGGGTGAATAATATTCATTCAAATAAGTGTAAGCCCTGAGAAATGAAGCTGAAACCTTAACACCATACAGTAGCCACACACACACACACACCATTGTATAAACAAGAATCACTTATATTGGTAACGGCAAGTGTACAAAAAACTAACATAAGGTTTTGCAACTCAAAATTACGAATAATGCTAACATGCAGTAACATTTTCCTTGCAATCAGATCAAGTTGCTCTGTGGTGCTGCTGCACCCTACAGTAACATATTTACATCAAGTTGCTCTGTACCTGCTGCTCACCCTAACTCAACATGCTATCTCTGTCTGCACTGAGAGCTGCACTGTGTTGTATCTGTCCTTCGTCAAGACTATGTATCAACTATGTAGCCTGTGGGCCTTTGTGTCACTTGCATATACTCTAGCTGAGTCTGACAACAGGCTCTCCCCCACCCCTATAGCGCCTGCAAGTTTCTGTCATGTTTGATGAACCTAGCTCTTCCTTCCTTCTGGCCATTTCACTCAGCGCAGGGAAATTAACAGTGCCATTCACCGTAATGGTTTAGTTTGGCCTAAAGACCAAAAGGCTTTATTAAAATAATGACATCAACAAAGGTTTAGTCTGATCAAGAGTATCATTACTGTTTTAAAATGACCTAATGGTGTATTGATCATTGTTTTTTTTGTTTATCATGTGTATTCATTTATTCTATGCAACAACATTTCAAGGGCCACTGCTCCTTTTTTAAAACTGAAACTGGAAATGTAAAGTTCATACAGTTGGGTTTCAGAATATTTGGGACACTTAAAAATAGCCCCATTGTTGACCTTCAGCGCAATGGTGTAAAAGAAAGTGCTATAGTGTTTGCCTTGTTTACCATTCTACCAGTTGCATAGGTAGACATATTATACATTCCTCTGCAGACAGGATTCAGGGACCCATCATAACTTAAGATTCAATTGTGGTTGTTATAAAAAAAAAGTAGTGCATCTAGGTCTGTGTACTAAATTTGGTACTGCAGTAAACACCTGAATTTCCCCTTGGGTATTATTAAAGTGTTATCCTAGTAACTCCATAAACTCTGGTAGAGGAAGCTTTGGCTTACATGGTAGTTGAAACCGGGTTTCAGTGGAAACCGCAGGTTGCATCCGAAGCTGCGTACGACTGCAATATAAATAGTCTATATATGATTGCAATAATCATAATAATGAAAACATTGCTTTTATTTATTATTTGAGTTGCCTGTTAATTGGGGTTGCTGGTCTAAGGTGGTAGTGGTAATAACGTTTAAGGTTTTGGTTAAGGTGGTCGTCGTCCTGTCGAAATGCATTGTGGGTTATCCAGGTGACTGTAGTGTCCATAGTCTTCGTTAGTCGCTTATCGCGCAAAAAGTAAGAAAATAAAAATAAAACGCCAACAAGCGCAACCAACAACAACCGAATACATCATGTTAACCCTCCCGGACACCGCTATTAACATTAAGCGCTATTAACATTAAGCGCTATTAACATTAAGCGCTATTAACATTAAGCGCTATTAACATTAAGCACTCCCCCGGTGGAGCTCCACACATCCACACCGGACCATACCTGTCAACATGGGATTTAAAAATAAGGGACTATTTGTTCGATTCTATTTCCACTCGCGATTCTACAAATTATATTTATATAAAATAATCACACATCTCGAATAGCAGTTTATGTAGTTTGAAAGTCGTTTTTGTTCAAGTTTGAAATACATTGGATATTCAACAGACATTCACGAATTTAACAGCCTAACTAAACCACAATAGCGCAGTTAAACCGGAGACATCTCACGTTTCAAAATGTCCCCAATGGATATAACATTAAAAGCGTTTAGAAGTGTATCCCGCAGCTCTACACAGTAAAACACTTTTTTGTGCACCTTAAAAGTGCCTACAAAATGAGTACACAAGTTTGTTGAGATTTGAGGCCTAGTTCTGACATTCATGCCCGTTTCATGCCTATGCTTGTAAAAAAAGTACAGTTTCTGTATTATCTGCAAAGTAGCACAATGTTAAGTGTTTCTTTTATAACACTCTCTCACCCCTGGAGCTCAAAATATTTTTTGATGACCCAAAAAATGTATTGAAATAATTACATTAAAAGATCGAATATCTGCTTGAAATGATGACTACAATTCTTTAGTTGTGGCCAGCCCTAGTTTTTGCATACTATGTGTAAATATGATTTTGGACATACTATTCTTGCCTATGTAGTATAGAGATTCAGATGGATTATCTGTGTCTTTCAAGGGATGTGAAACTGCAATGACTCTGAATTAAATATATTTTCGTTATACCATAGATAGTCAGAGTATCTAAAAGCTGTTTTTATATGATCGTTAGGAGGAGTCTGGAGAGATTTTGTGTAGAGACAGCAACGAGGTGGCAGGGTTGCTGTGCCCCCTGTGCCAACAAGGGCTAGAAGACCGATCCTGCCTGGCCCTCCATCTGACTGACCAACACAACGTACTCCCAACCTGTGTGGACAAACTGCTGGACATTGTAAGTATTGCAAGATCATTTGGTACAAAGGATGAAAAACATAACGCATGGATTGGTATTTCAGTTGCAGTAAATTAATATATACTGCATCTGCATCACTTCTAAATGATCGTGTGTGTGTAATTTGTATGCTTTTAAATGACTACTTGACTTTTTAACCATTGATTTTTTGTGATTTACTCTTGACTTTTATGTCTTTGTAAAGGGTCTTTGATCTTGGGAAAGTGATCACAAATAATTCCATGTCTTTAGGCCAAACTGGCTTGATTGCTGTGTGTAATATCACCCTGCTTCATTGAGCAACGCCCACATTGACTGTAAAGCAGATTTCACACTTCTGCGGACCCCACGTTCGCATAGATCCGCGCCAGGACTCGGAGACGCAGAGCTGCCTGCATTTATACTTCCACTTCACGTTAACGTGTACACAAGGGGGCAGTATAGCGTTTCCAACCACAAATGTACATGAACCTACGAGCAAATCCGGAAACTCCATCGAAAATATGTTGGAAAAAGCAATATATCCATGTGATGAAGACGTTGCAAAATCATTCAAATGCACTGCTGAACAGCGGTTGGTGTATCGCAACCAACTGAAAATACAGCGTTTTGATTTCGTGTCTGGCTGTCACAAACAAAATAAAACGGTGCACATGTTCAGGGTTTTTCCTGGCTCAGAATGGGCCTTTTGGGGGTTGACTACGCATGACAGTAAGCATGATCGGTCCCCGTACAGTAAAGGCAATGAGCTTTTTGTGACTTCATTTAAGGCAATGTGATTTATTTTTTTTGCCTTCATTGAAATAGCTGCTTAAATACGTTCATTATTAAAACCCTTCTTTATTAAAACGTGAAACATTAAACATAACGTGAAACATTAAACATACATTGCCTAAAGCAAAACTAACTACAAACCATGTAAGCGAAGACAAGACTGCACATTTTCATCTACAGTACATCGCCATCTAGTGTCACCAGTGTCACCCAAGTGTTTTCTTATTTGCTTTTTGAACATACATTTCTGTGTCACGTTTATAATTTCTGTAGGTAGTAGGTTCCATCTTCTTGGCTCTGTATCCCAGTGCGTTTAAGAAAATTGCTCTAGGGAGTGAGAACCTACCTACTGTTGCATGTCTAATAAAATGTAATAAAAGAAGTGCCATCCTGTCTTCAACTTTTAGCCAGTGGAGACTAGCATGCCCTGTATGCTACTTCTGTATTGGCACTGTAGAGCAAAGCGTGCAGCCCTGTTCTGTACTAGCTGTATTATACTAGCTGTTTGCTCAGATCTTTCTTTGTGGTATTTGCCCATACTATCTAGCAATAATCCAGCTGTGACAGAACAAGAGAACTAACAACCAGTTTCCTTTAGATCAGGTGTAAGATGGTTTCTACATCGTCTAACTACAGCCAGTGCTTTGCCCATTTGATTGACAATAATGTTAATGTGCTTTGACCAGGACACTTTGTTATCAAGGGTGATTCCCAATAACTTGGTTTCCTTTACTTGTTGGATAAATGTTCCCTCAATGCACAGTCTAAGCTTTGGTTCTGCTCTAAGAGAATGATTAGACCCAAAAATGATGCTTTTTGTTTGATGCTTTTGTTTAAGTACAATTTTGTTTTCATGGACCCACTTTGCCCACTTTTTTTCCCAATGGAATTTAGCTCCCTGTTTAGGATGATCGTCAGTTCATCTGCTGTTTTTGCTGATGCATATACAGTAGTATCATCTGCATACATACTTAAATTTGCATTTCTTAGTACATGAGGTAAATCGTTAGTAAAAATAGAATACATTAGTGGGCCTAAGCAGCTTCCCTGTGGAATTCCACTTTCCACCAGCACACTATCTGAGTGACTTCCATTAAAGAAGACTCTCTGTGATCCATCGATCATTGGATAACTTTCCATCCAGACAGCTGCAGATGGTTTAAAACCATAACACACCAGTTTTTCTAGAATAAGCTTATGTTCAATAACATCAAATGCTGCTGTAAAGTCTAATAAAACTGCTCCACAAATCATTTGCGTCAATTGCGTCAACACCTGGAGAGATGGGGGGGCACCACAGCCCCCAGTGGAGTCATCACCTCCCCTCGGTCACAACTGCAGCGGGGTGGTGATTGCCGTGGGAATGGGGCGGCACTCCGGAACGCCGGTTGTCCCAAACCACAGTAGGGCGCCATCCAATCCCGGTGTATGACGGGGACACGGTCGGCTCCGCCGACCATCTCTGGTGGGGTTCTGAGTTCTCGCCCCAACATGAGAGGTGCGGGACTGCAGCCCATTGACTCCTGTACAGCACTGCGGCACACCATGATTAC
>OMKN01018706.1:38906-52712 GCA_900302345.1 Melanonus zugmayeri
CCCCCCCTCTCAAAATACAAATCCTTATAAGGAGAAGCCCCATACGTGCCCCGGTGCTCCATATTGGGCTAGAGACTAAATACTATACTATGATAAAGGGTGTTGAGGCACATAATATTGAAAGCGATCCAGTTCTCTGGTTCAATGAAACAAGGACAAAAAATAAATGTCAACAAATTGGTTGATAATATTTCTGTCTCCCATTGCAAGTCTCCCCTGATGGCCGGGAAAGTGGACACCAGCTCGGGAAGCTACCTGCAGTACAATGCCCTCAGAGCCAACCGTCCCATCCTGCCAAAACCGGTTCAGCTAACTGTCATCGAGCCGGCCGCGTCCCCCGTGGCTGGCCAGCCGGTGCCCAAGGAGAGCCTGACGGGCCGCTGCGAGGCCTGCAACGTGTCGTTTGAGTCCCGGGCCGCAGCCAGGACCCATGTCTTCTCACCGCGGCATCTAGCGACGCTGAGAACCACTAACTTTGGCCAGCCGGCGACACTGGTCAACAAAAACGGCACCAGTGCAAGTGGATCTGGCGGTGGCAGCGGCTCACAGGTCGCGCAGTCCCTCTCTGTTCCCAGTTCTGGTAGGGCCTCTGAAGGGGAGATGGTTGTCGAGTCTCCTCCACCGAAAGCCAGCAGCAACAGCTAAGAGACCCACATCTGGGTTGATCTCCAAATAACTCTTCCTGGACCCATTTAGGCTCATCAGATTTTAATGAACACACATTTGAGCACTAACCCTCAGAAGCTAATATTGTTTCGTTTTTTGAAGTGCACTCTCCTTGCATCCGTTACCCTTTTGGTTCAACCCCTCACTGACTGGAAATCTGAACTGAATTTTATTCTCTAGAAATCATGCAGAATCTAATCTGACCTACTATTGCCGCTTCAACAGTCAATAGCTCTCAAATTAGCCTGTACATGTATTAAGTCTCCCTCACCACCACTACACACACACACACACACACACACCCCCCCCCCACCCCCCACAGGTCTTGGGACTGTGGTTAATATTACCTTCCATACATGCCCTAGCTGAAATTTTTAAGATTATTACCTTTTACATGCTTGTGTATTGTCCTATAACTCGCAAGACTGATGCAAATTGGAAGAGCTCCTTTGACACTGGGCCTGTACACTTTTTTATTTTGGGACATCAACTTCAAATGTTAACATTGCTCTCTCCCAGTTTGCGCATATGGAATATATTTCATGTATTATGTCTACTTTGTCAATTAGAACAAAAGGTTGCTTAACATTTAATGAGTGAAATGAACCAGTGGAGGAACTGTCCACTTGAGTGACCTTTCATGTGGCTGTGACGCGGTCTGAAAGAGCACTGTGTCTGACTTGGGATTTTTACGGTACTAAAGCAAGAATGGTGTTGTTCACATCTGCATACATGTCCACGATTTTCATGACAATCCAAGAAGACAGGGAAATTGAGAGACTTAGAAAGGTAGATTCTTGGCATACCGCACTTTGGCACATTTTGTAAGAAATTTTAAGCATTCTTATGCAGTGTCTTTTTTTAAAAGATACATTATTGCATGTTGGATGCCTTAATATAAAATGAATTAAATAGATTTTTGATTTTTCAAGTCTTTTAAAACATGGAATAGATGTGACCATAATGTGTAGGAAGCAGAGTTGTGTTCCAAAATGAGATGTGTGTGTGTGCATATATATATGTGTGTATGTATATATATATATATATATGTATATATATATATATGTATATATATATGTTTATATATATATATATTATAATAATATAGTGTTTTTGTTTTTTTGTTACAACCACTTTTTCAAACTATCCCACTGATGTCATTCTGCTATCTGTTGCTTTATTAGTGTAGGATTCTGTTTTTATTTTGTTTTATATGGTGGATGTGTCATTTTGGAATAAAACTCATTCAATAGGTGTGGGGGAAATGGTTTTGAGTAGTGGTGTGCCAGCATCAAGATGGCCTTAAAGAGGAAAAACAGTGCTTGGCACATAGAAAGCCAAGTGCTCCTCATTTAATGTGCAAATATTCTGTTTTTACCCACGCTGGAAAGCTGAGTCCTTTTCACATCCTGAGGATATTCAGTAAATGTGATGTTTTCTTTTATAATGTACGCTTTGTGAAACAAGAAATGAACTAATTACTAAATGTATTAATTTAATATTGGAGTTGAGACACAAAATATGCTAAGAGTCAGTGGCTTATATTTCTCTGGTCAAAGCAAACTGCTAAAGATTTTACCAAACATGGCTAATAATGGGCTGGTTTTATTTTTAATGTCCTTTTTTTTTCTTTTCTTTTTTTTGCTCCGTTTTGACGATAAATGCTATTTCTAGTAATGCACTTGCTGGGAGACGAGATCTAACTTGGGAAAGGGAGAGATTGGTATTCCGTAGCCTTAAGAGAGTAGGGCTAATGTTTGGGAAGCAAATTGGAAACCTTTAAAACTTGTTGACTGGAGAGCTAATAAGATGGTGCTGTGTAAAGGAGATAAAATACATTTCCTTTCATTTAAGTTGTATATTAATAATATTGTTACTATTGATAGTTTTAACAAAATGCAAAACTAAAAAATCTTTTGTAAAGAAATATATTAAAAGAACTGCTATTCCAAAGTTACCCTCCCTTTTGCTTTCTGTCATTCAAAAAAAACAAACAAACCAAAAAGCAATCTTGAGGTCGACAGAGAGCAGGAGAGGAGTTCGTAAAATGCAAACTGTAAAGGACATCCCATGGCTTGGCGTTTGCACCCGTCACAATTTTTGCACAAGTTATTAGTAGTTCAACGGAGCGGCATCCATCCACTACCAAACATGAGTGTCCAGAATTAAGATTAAGGATGGGGTTTGAAATCCCATCTTTCCTGCGCCATTGTTTATTCTTGGTTGGAAACTGTATCTTGTGTCTAAAGGACGGACCGGGGTGGCAGAGCCTTGAAACTGGGATTACACACAGACACGGTGTTGCACTGTCCAAACTAGATAGGTTTTATGGAGATCTGCTTTTTATTCTTATGTTTCATTGTCACTTTGATTATCACTATTGTTATAACCGTACTACTACTTATCCTATTATCATTACTACTCATCACTGTTTTGAATATTATTGATCCATAACGGTGTGTTGATGTCACCACCTTGCTCAAAAGAATATGGTATGAACAATGATGGTGGCAGCGTTATGAATTGTTAGAATTTTGATTATTAAGCTTGATTAATTTTGTTTTCTTTTTCCAATACACGTGTACCCGCCTTTTTGTGTTTGGTCTCCATTCTGCTTTCTTTGTTATACAGAAAAAGAAATAAAATCAATTGACAACGACGATAGCCTCTTTAATTGCTAACGTGTTGCATTGTAGTTGATTTTGTTTATAATTTGTATCAGCAGTTAAAATACTACTACGTGTTATTTTGTTAAATGAGTGTATTGCAATATGTTTAATGATTTTTAAAGTTGCTTGTTTGTGTGATTGTATCGTATGTAAAATAACTAATACAGTATGTTGGGACATAGAAGTAAGGGAGGTTGACTATAGAAATGGGAGAGCATGTGGGAATGAGAAATGTGATAGCGTCTCCGCTTCGTGATTGACATGAGTTTCGTCGAATCAAAGGAAGTAGTGAGAATAGAAGCCGGGTAGGTTCAGAAAAACCATCCAATGGGAGTCGGCGAGACACAAAAGGGGGTTGTCCAGTGTTTCCCAACGACCAATAGGGTCGCGAGTTTCCGCCTGCAGTGAGACATGGTCCCGCCCCCGGCTTCCATTTCTAAATGTGCGGACGCTCTTCACGCGCACAGTCCTCGCTTTTAAACGTTAAAGTAAATAAACTAGGTTACGACGGCGTCGTTTATTTGAGGCAGATACCGCGACGACGTCGGTTATTTCCCGTGGATTTCGGTTTGAACTGTGACCGGACTGCGAAGCTGGCATTTTATTTCCCGTTTTAACTTTCTGAGCGGCGTTTTCCGCCGTTTTTTTCTTCTTCTTTCGCCCCACTCACTCCTGCTCGCGTGAGTCGGGGCCTGGTTACCACGCGGTGAGGCTACAGCTGGAATAGGGCGATGGCAGAGTTCGGCAACGGACTGGCGGAGGAATCCCTATTAGATTCAGACCCCGGTCATCCAGAGCTGGAAGACCCGGGTGTCGGTGACGAGGAGCCGGGATTAGACGAGGGAGAGGCCGCGATTGAAGACCCGGTAAGTCGGCATTGTTTTAACACTTGAGACTCCCGCCAACATTATTAATTCATCGGTTGTATTTCGCATGTTACGACCCGGCGGCGTTCGCCGGTTTCCATTGGCATGATTGTACGTTTCGTCTCGTGTCACATGCGTTAGCGGTGTCGCCGGGTCAATATTACCCGCCATTGTGGTTCACGCAGTGCAGTAGAAATGGGTGGTGACATGCGTGCTGGAGCCATCTTGGCGCAACAACAGTGAGCCATGAATTCGATCTAGCAGGGAGAAAACCCTCATCGCGAATATGCGAGACGGAGATGTAGGAGACCGTCGGGGGCGAGGGTAGGAAGGCCGCCGCCATTAGCCGACCCAGGACGAGTAAAGGCGACCTGCTGACGGTAACACGCCATTCATTTTCACCATAATGCGAGAGTCGCTCGGAGCCGGGATGCATGTGCACATGGAGGCTTTCTTCAGCCCCCCTATCAGTGGTGGCCGCTAAGGTGATCCCCGTGGATGTGAATGGCGCTCACCACAAAGAGAGTATGCGGCAGTGCCTCCCTTTACAACCATTGATTTGGTTGGGGGAAGGTAAGGCGGATGATTCCCAATGCTGTGGAGTTGGGACTCGGGACAAAGCTAGGGCGAATATGGCGGCCACGTACCTGGGCGACCATCTTTAGCTTGAGTTTTTTGGGCGTTGTGCCACATTTCAACGGGTATGGGAACATCAACCCTCCAATATTATCACGGTGTATCTGCGTTTTGTGTAGTAGACCTCGGGAAATATCGGTGAGTTAGTTGGGGCTTGTTCTCACTTTGTGAAGGCTCCTGTATTTGTATGCTTGGATGTATGTAATGTACGCTTTTTTATATACATGTTACACACATGGCTTTGACGAAGTCGTTTGCAATTAGTGGATCGTATGCAGAAGGACGCGGTGTTTTAAGAGCTGGGTCTCCATCCTTAGTGCAATTCTGGACCAAGGAGAGTGAGGAGGGAGGGGAGTGACCGAGCGTGTAGTGAATATGCGACAAAATATGAGCCTGGATGGGGAAGCATGTCTTTAACCGGGGTACTATATGCATTAACTACCTGTTCTTCTTTAAACGCAGCAGGACATTACTTTCAGATGGTGGCTAAATGTCAATTTGTAGGTCACATCGAGATGATGAAGGTGATGTGCAGCCTGTGATGGTGCCAAATGTGATTATCATGTGTGTTGCCATACTGAGTCGGCTGGTGCCCCGAGAGTAAGGCCAAACTGGAACCTAGGAAGTTTGTGCACGCAAACCAATTTCTGTGCCAGCATACTGCACCCTGCTATGTGCTGGGATGACTTCTGAAAACAAATTGTCAGTATTGGTAGAGGCCCCGGTCAGAGCCAGAGTGGCTCCCAGTGTGCTGCAGTGCACCACAGAGCCAGCCCATCCGGGTTTCAGGTTTAAGTCATAAATCTGCCAGTATCCGTTGTGAGAACCACTGGGACTTCTCATCAGTGATTATGATCACTTTTGCTTGAATGGTTTCATCTGGTACTCACTCATATCATAATTTTTTTTACTTGGAATGTAATCTACTATTTCTAGGCTTTACGTGGCATTGGTAATGGTCAGACTGGGTCGGTGGGTGCCGTGGCCTTCTATTGTTGGAAAAAACATGTACAGTCTAAGTAGAGCAGTGTAGGTCAGAAAATGTTTTATCAAAATGCTTGCAATACTCACTATTGAGGTCTGCAAACTGTGGTTTTGTATCACCAGCGTCAAAAGAACACACCATAGATGGCATGTTTGAGAATCATGGTTAAGTGTGTAGATCGTTCCTACATACAATCTACCAAAGAAAATAAGAAGTTGGAAATCACAGCAAAATGAATAATGCCGATCTCTATGCTCTGTAGCTTTTGGCAGCAAGTAGCCAAACAATTTCCAATTCTCCAGAGTGAAGTCAGTGCAGGCCTGCTTCATTAAGGCCCCCCGACGTGGTCATTCAACCACACAACACTTGCACTCAGGGTACTCTCAGGCCACAGCCACACTCCTTTGCATCTTTCCCATGAAATGAACATGGCAAACATTGCCAATGAACCATGAGTTTATGTCAAACAGGCTTCAAAGTGTTGATGATGGGTAAAGCTAAGAATCACTTAAAGGTCTCGTCCGCCTCTTGTCATACAGTTGCTGGGTCAGCCAGTTTACTCCATATATCGTTGTCATAATAAGACTAATGACTGAATTTGACTTTTTTTTTCTTGTTTCTGCAGGAGCTGGAGGCAATCAAAGCCCGGGTGAGAGAAATGGAGGAAGAAGCAGAGAAGCTCAAGGAGCTTCAGAACGAGGTGGAAAAACAGATGAACCTCAGCCCCCCACCCGGTAAAACACACTAGCCACTGTATAACGTATTGTCAGCCGGGCATTTTCTTCTTTGTATCAATCCATGATGTCTTTGTGTCATCTTGTAATTTAGGAAATATTTGAATGTAATGTTGACGGGCAGGATTAATTCTCCGAACCAATCACGGAAGAGATGCCCTGATTGGTCAGAAATTATTTAGACCCGCTATTCTCACAGCGCATTTCATGCACCAATGGCTAGGCCATTTCTAACAAATGACACTTGAATAATTGCTGACTTGATTGCTTTAATTGCCCATGTTGGTGAATGTGTGTGTTTTGATGCAGCCGGTCCCGTCATCATGTCCATCGAGGAAAAGATGGAAGCAGACGGCAGATCGATTTACGTTGGAAACGTAAGCCCGCTTTTGTTTAACTCATTGAAAAAAAATAGTTTTATCAGCCAGTGTCAATTGTTTTGTTCAATTTAGTTGCAGTGTAGCTTTATTTTGTCTGTATATCTTTTAATCTATATTAGGGCCGCCCTCGACTAAGATATATCCTATATTTTTGTAATATGCGCGGCTCAATGATGCCTAATTCTTTTGTGACTTTTGCGTAGTTTAAATGCTTGATGTGCGCGTCTGTTCATGTCACAAACTTTATAATTTTCCCCCCTAACGGCCTAGAATGTGCTCTACTTCAAAAAGAAAATGATTGGATAGTGTCACTGCCGTTACACAAAGGAGTTAAAACAAACGATAAGAACATTTATTGAAAGCAACAGAAGAGTCAACCCCCACAAAAAAACATTGGATAACTTATATGCATCAGTGTTTCTGCTAAGATTTGTTTTAAGCAGCGGGGAAAGGGTTTTGTTGTACCCGCTGCCCACTTTTAACTTCTATATAAAGACTTAATGTCTTTATATAGAAGATTCTAATTGATCCGAGGTCACCCCTAATCTATTCTATATACACACACTTTGTGGCTGTGGCTCGTCTGAAGCACACATTGCACATTACGTGTGACAATTACACTCTTATTTGAAATTGAAATGAATTAATTAGGTTTTCTTTATTCTTCTGCATAGTATACATTCAGGGTAGTATAGTATGTTCAACTCTCCTGAATTGAATTGAAGCGACTAATTAGCATTAGTAGGTTACACGCGTGCATCATTAAAGTTGAGACTGGGGTTGAGCTGACTCCTCTTTCTGGGCGGGTCCTTTCAGGTGGACTACGGTGCCACGGCGGAGGAGCTGGAGGCTCATTTCCACGGTTGTGGGTCCGTCAACAGAGTCACCATCCTGTGTGACAAATTCACAGGACATCCTAAAGGGTATACTCACGTTTTCATTGTATTTTTCCTGTGGTAATATCTGACGTTTTATCCTGATAAGCAATAGTGAATGTATTTTCTCCACTACTCTATTCAAATACTTCTCGAGGGATAGATCTAGTATCTAGTAATTGATATTGGGTTTGAGGATGAAACATGTGGACTAATCGTCACGTTTGTCGTTTCTTCCCCAGGTTTGCCTATATCGAGTTTGCAGACAAGGAGTCTGTTAGGACAGCCATGGCCTTGGACGAGTCTCTCTTCAGAGGAAGGCAGATAAAGGTGAGAGTTGTGGTGGGAATTCTGCATACACACATTGACCTTTTGAATAGTCTAAACAAACGACCTGCTGTTAAATAAAGTCGTCCAATGCAATAGGAATATATTTTCGTCTTATTTATTGAACACATACAATAGGCCAGAGCTCTGCAGAGAATTCTAAGAGCAAACACCTCCGCTGAGAGAAGTCTGAATCCAAAACACCAATGCCCCAGCTTATAACCCTTAGTTCCCAGAGCATTCCATCGTCAGAGATAAGATCATGACCTTGAGATGGAAATGGGCCCTATGACGAATTAATGATCACCAGAACCGAGCACTTGGCGTTTGTCAGACACTCATCAACATCTCTTAGTACAATGGTCATATTGACTGAACATTTTATCATAGATTTGAAAGTCTTAGCAGAAATGCAACATTAACACTGACTCTAATAATAACGATAACAATAACTATAACTCTGATTATGTTTGCAACATCATGGAATAGTACGTACATGCACTATCATGTACGTGCTTTTGTCAGGACAAGAAAAGCAACCCATGGTTCAACAGAAATGCAAGTTATCATTACTAGTTGTTTTCAAATGCAAGTCATCCATACATGTATTTTCCATCAGAGTACCTCAGCAAATGAATAAATACGCACCTGTTACATGATGACATCATTTAGATGTGTAACGTCGCCGGCAGCAGGAGCCTTAGTGCTGCTCACACACTCACTGCCCCTGAATCACGGGTCTAAAACTATAGTTCACAAATATGTTTTGCTGCTGAAATTCATATTCACATTTTTTTTCCTAAAACAACTTGCTCTGAAATCCTGTGAAATCTCACATGGTTGGAATCAGCTAAATATTCAGCCATGGCTTTGAAAATCTTCTAGATGACACTAAGCTTTGCTTTCTGTCGTCCAACACAACAAACTCACCGGCGCTCCTCTCTCCAACGCTCACTCACGTTCCCACCGTTCTCTTCCTGCAACAACTCGACTCACATGAGATTTCAGAGCAAACACGCCCAACGTACTGGCCTGTAGCGGTGTTGTCGGAGAAGCCAGTATTTCGACTTAATTGTTAAAATCCCTGTGTTGTAGAACAACAACTTTTGAACTGTGCTTAAAGGGGGAACTTCACCGATTTTCAACCGGCATTGTATAATGTCATTGTGGGTAGTGTATGTGTGTATGTATGTGTGTGTATATATATATATATGCAAATGAACAATGTTTACCTTTCCTCCATGTTGCCTGCAACCAGATCTCCTGCTACTTTTGTCGACGTGAATCTTACCCCAACTCTGTCAAATGACGGTGTTGGGGTAGATTCTGCGTCTGCGCTGAGCTGCGCCCCAGAGACACAGCATCGGCAACAACTGCAGGCGTTTCTCACGGTTGATACGGTTGAAAAGTGGCAAAGTTATCCTTTTAAAGGACCATATTGGTCTGGGTGATCGAACAATCGTAACCAGGGACCAGTTATTTTTAGGCCGATACCGATCTGCAATAAATAAAAAAAAAGGGGTGATCAGCTGATCCGAGTTTACAGTGAAATATAGAATTGTCACGTTTCACAAATTCCTTTGTAACTGGGGCAGCCAGGTTTATAAACCCAGTGCCCACAGACCCTATAAAACCTATTACTATATTATAGAAGATAATCAAGACCATTTTATAATAATATAATAAATCATTCTAAGCTTTTCATATTGGCATCATCATGGGCATTCTAGGAACAAAACGTTGCATAAATAGAACATTAAGAGATGTTACCTGTTCAATTAACACACTTGATCTGGGCGTGGCATGGGTGATGAAAATATTTTTGTGTCTTTTCTACTTTGTGCCTACTGTGACATGGCGTAGGCCTATTGCTGTGTTGCGCATAGGCTCACTTTAATGGCTGCGGGACTTGCGTGTTATGGTTTTAAGTAGTCAATCAAGTCGGCAATAGCCTATGGTGACATTTTGAATGGAAATATAAATATAATGCATTAAAACGATTAGAAAGATGTTAAAAGACCCGCTACTAAAGACTATGAATTCAGTCTTCAATCACTCCCTTCCAAAAAAGCTCACAAATGGCTTCAGTTTGACAACTCCAGCCACTACAACTGTTAGTCAACGGTAGTGTATACTCTTCATTCATTGATTGGGATTCATTTAAGTTAATTTAAGGGATTCAGTGAGTTTAGTTTTGCACACACAGAAATAAGTTGATGAATGCATCATTGGGACCAATAAATCGAACCAAAATTGAACCAAACCCCCCCGGTTCGATTTAGATGAATTCCAAAGTTTAACCATCATCATTTTACTGCCGCTGTTATTTTTTTAAAGTAATAATTCCCTAAATCTCGACGCAGAGTTGCAGTGAAAAGATACAGATAAGACGGATGCATGCTGTGTTTTACTCTGTTTTACTTTGATTTAAAGCAGTTGTGTTCAGGTGGAGGGGGCATATATTGAATCCCAACGCATCATTCTGCGATGCTGGCGTTGCAAAAAGAAAAGCCTCCCGCATCATTTAAGTCGCCTGTATGGGAGCATTTTAACTTCCCTGTAAAATATAATGATGCCGGAAGAAGGGGGGTGGACAAAAGCGTTACGGTATCTAGGCATTGTGCCACGAGGAAGCCATATGAGAATGGCAACACATCAAGCATGGCCACACGTTTGAAGCAATGTCACCCGGTATCTTAAGCAGCCCTTTGCTGCAGAATCAGACCGGGCTGAAGCTATTACCAAATCTATTGGGATGTGATCGCTGCAGACATGAGGCCATGCTCCATTGTTGAAAACAAAGGGCTTAAAAATATGGTGAGTAAAAATATAAGTGCTTGAGCCACACTACGCACATCCCCTTCAGTATGAAGGTCGTGCCAGATCTTTATGAACAGGAAAATATCAAAATTGTCCTTTGCTGTCTTTCTTTTTTTTATTTCTTTTGATGTGGACACAGGCTATTTTTTCATTCACTATTCAAAGGAAGAAGGTATCATGCCTCATATTGCACTTTAATTTAACAATTGAGTATTGAATATTTTAAGATTCTGTTTAAACATTGGACATCTTGAATGTTTTCATTTAAGACCTTGGGCAAAACCTCCTTTAAGTGTTCTTTAAAATCGAGCAGACACGGCAATCCTAGAGCATAGATCCGCCTTAGTGCAACGTATTTCCAGTTGAAACGGGACAGATCTCGGAAGAGCCGATGGCCTTGCGATATCAGGCGGGACATAATGTTGGGAGGAGTTTGATTTGATCGTTAAAGTGGGCGTGTCATAGCAAACATGCTGCTGATATGATGGCTAGCGGGCTAATGAATCTCTTCTTCGCTACCCGCCCACGGCCTGTGTCTGTACGCGCTGATTGGTTGAAATCAGCAAGCTGCTGTGCACAGTAGGCATACGTCATATTTTGTTTTACTGGAAGAAAATCTGATGGGATCTTGATATAAAATACAAGGAAATGGGATTTTTGTAGGTTTTTTTGGCATATAGTGTTAGATGGGTGCCCAATATGACCAGGGAAGTGACCTAAAATGGTTAAAACACATTGCAAGACTAAAAATAGCCATGAGTGGTAATTATTTGGATTACATGTTTCACCGTTTTACACCGTTTACAAAGGGGCACAAACAGATGGCATCTTTTCTCAGAATTAGAGAAAAGTTGAATGCAAAATATGAACATATTGCCATATTTTCCAAACAATTGGGCCTAGCAGAGTAGCTACTCAAATAAGTAATAGGCTACTAAAATAATAATCCGCACAGCTTCATTCAGTGACGCCATGGCAACGTAATGTATAATGTAACTTGATATAATGTAAAAACGCTGTCAGTTCTTTGTGTTCAGCCGGATGATGGAGTTGCATGTGTGACCGTAGGTTGGTCGTACTGCTACGGTAGTTCACGCTTGCACAGTTTGCATATTACTTTGTCTCTGTTTTCAATGGTCCCATTTACACTCCAGAAACCGTTTTTCCAAATCACACTCCTAAGGTGGAGTGGTGTCTCTGTCATCACGATTTGAGCTCGTTGTTTGCAGCACCCTCAATTTCCTCCATTTTCAAAACACTTTTTTTACGCTGGTATTACGTTTCTGACTTTACTTCCGCTTCATACAATTAGGTAATTAGAGCTTTGTAATTATTGCCGTACTTTCAGCATCTTTATTTTTATTTTTTACAAATTATTGTTAATTTATTTCACATTCGAATTTCTCCGTTCACGTTCGAATCTGGTGTTTTTATGCAAATTTGAAATTACATTTGAAGTTCGAATATAACGCGACAGCCCTACTAGTTACCAATATAATTTGTCTTCCATGTACCGATTCTGCCGAAGAGCATTTAGGGCGTGCGCCTGCCAGGAATATACATTTTGTGATATAAACTTTGTGATAAGAGTACTTGTAGTGTGTTTTACTGTTATGATATCAACACACATTGATTCTCCTTTGACAAATTATATGCAATGGATGTTTTAGTGAAGCCAAACGGTTCCGATGGTTTGATCACCCAAACCGGTATCGCCCTTTTAAAGAAAATGCACGAGCAAGCGTTTGAATGGCCTCTCCTTCGTTCAGGTGGGCGCCAAGAGAACAAACAGACCAGGGATCAGTACGACAGACCGCGGGTTCCCCCGTGCACGCTTCCGCTCACGGGGAGGGAGCTTCTCCTCGTCACGTGCGCGTTACTACAGTGGCTACACGCCACCCCGGGGCAGAGGACGGGCCTTCAGGTGAGCTTCCACACCCCACACACCCCGGTCACCCCATGCAATCAATACACCCTCAGGTGAGCTTCCACACCCCCACACACCTGGTCACCCCATGCAATCAACACAGTCATCCAGTCAGGGCACAGAGTTGGGTGTGGAGGCTGGTCCTCCAGAGTAGGTCCCCGGTATGGAAGAGGTGAGCCTGCATCACATAGATTGTCTGGTCTTATGGCAGCTCAGTGTGAGGGTTCTGGGTAGGGATGAACTTCAGGACGACTCAGGAATATCAACATGACCATGTCTTCTTATTCCTAAACTTAAGGACATGCCTGGTGTCATTCTGCATCCGTATTGCAGAGGAAATGTCCTAAGGCAAAGTTTTATTTTCCGTATGTTTTATTTTAAGTGTTGTCTGTCAAATCAAATGGCAGATACTAGACACTTGCATATGGTTGCATAGCTTTCCATTGTCCAAAAGCACATTAAACCTGTCACAGAACCACTGAATGGTGCTGAGACAGGTTGGCAACCTTTGAGACCACTACAGCACCAGTTTGGAGATGTGACTTAAAACAGTAGTAGGGCCCCGCCCATATATCAGTAGGCCGATATTTGGCTTACAATTGTATATGAGCATCGGTGGAAATTCCTCAGATAAAGTACCGATAATGTCTCTTTAAATGCCACATAATCTGAGTTGTGGTTCATAATTAGTGACTATAGCCATCATTTTCATATGTTAAGACCACTCGTTAAACCTAAGATGGTCATCGCAGCTAAAAGTGAGTTTTAATAGTTGACTCAGTTGACTCGGCTTTTAATATTTTATATTACATTTGTCACATCTTTTCATAATATTTTATATTGCGTCATTAGATCTACACAATTCTAAACACGCGAAGAAGCCTATAGAAATTTTATCATTTTAATTTTCATTAAATATAG
>OMKN01018721.1:1035-13610 GCA_900302345.1 Melanonus zugmayeri
GTGGAGAGCAGTTTCAAGTGATTGATGAGGTGACACTGTAAATATTGTACTTTCTAAAAAGAAAGCAAGGTGAAGAAGAAGAGTGTGTGTGTGTGTGTGTGTGTGTGTGTGTGTTTGAAGCAGTTTGAAACACTCACGCGCTCATCCACTCTCTCGGAACAATAACTACGGATTCTGTCTCCAAACACAATTATTTATTAAAATAATAAGATGAGAAAGTCCAAGAGGGCCCTTTGTGAGCTATTGGACTTTTTTTCTTTTTTTTTTACGATAAAAGTGTTTATTTTCTGTGGAAATGGCATAGAGCTCAATATAGAGCCGTGATGGGAGAGTGCTTGGCGTTGCGGTCGTTGACGTGTTCCTATAGGTCGTGGTGTCGGATGATAACCTCTTGCTGTCTGTGTTCTCGCATCGATTGGATTGGATTTTTAAAAAGCCACAGCGTCACAATGAAGACTGCATGTTTCCACTCTGGCCGAACGATCACCCACTTAACATGGTTAAGCGACTGTTGCCGCGCTGTAGGTACCAGATACCTCCGCCTGCCCTGCGATCGATGTGTACTTCAGTGTGCAACACTCATTAGGCATTAATTATTCATTCATTAATTTCCACATCAAACTTATCCGGTGATTCCGGTGGATGTCAGTGGATTCGGTGAACGATCACTTAGATAAGGAGATAGAATGACATGAGATAGATGTTACACTACTTTCCGTTTCTAAAAATCCATTGAATCCACATTGAAACCCATTATTCACAAATTGTTGGAGAAAAACTGCTCTAAAAAAAGTACAGATCTTTTCATTGTTCATAATGTATATTTATAGAAAAGTACACAGAGGTCTTAAAATATCATTAAAGTTTGGGTTGTGTAGTTACCTTGCCATGATGTAACTCCAAATATTGGCAAGATATCTTCGATAGTTGCTCCATTTGTTTGTACTACACTGAACAAAGATACAAATGCAACAGTTTAGTTTTTGCTCCAATTTTTCATGAGTTGAAATCAAAGACCTAAGACTTTTTTTATGTACACAAAAGGCCTATTTCTCTCAAATTTTGTTTCAATCTGTGTTAGTGAGCACTTCTCCTTTGCCAAGATAATCCATCCACCTGACAGATGTGGCATCAAGATGCTGATTAGACAGCATGATTATTACACAGGTGTGCTTTAGGCTGGTCACAATAAAAGGCCACTCTAGGCCCCTCACAGCACAATGCCACAGATGTCGCAAGTTTTGAGGGAGCATGTAATTGGCTGCTGACTGGAGGAATGTCCACCAGAGCTGTTGCCCGTGAATTCAATGTTCATTTCTCTACTATAAGCCGTCTCCAAAGTCGTTTCCGAGAATTTGGCAGAACATCCGACCGGCCTCACAACCGCAGACCACGTGTACTATGCTTGTAATAAGCATATGCTACGGACAACCAACACAGGTGCATTTTATTGATGGCATTTTGAATGCACAGAGACACCGTGACGAGATCCTGAGGCCCACTGTCCCGTTCATCCACCACCATCACCTCATGTTGCAGCATGATAATGCACGGCCCCATGTTGCAAGGATCTGTACACAATTCCTGGAAGCTGAAAACATCCCGGTTCTTGCATGGCCTGCATACTCCCCGGACATGTCACCCGTTGAGCATGTTTGGGATGCTCTGGATCGGCGTATACGACAGCGCGTTCCAGTTCCTGCCAATATCCAGCAACTTCACAGCACAGCCATTGAAGAGGAGTGGACCAACATCCCACAGCCAATCAACAACCTGATCAACTCTATGTGAAGGAGATGTGTTGCACTGCGTGTGGCAAATGGTGGTCACATCAGATATTGACTGATACTGTTTTCTGACCCCTCCCCCCACATTTCCATGTGGGGGGAGGGTAACACATAACATGTGAAATCCATAGCCTAATAAATGTCTATTTTCAAGATAAAACTACACATTTTAGAGTGGCCTTTTATTGTGACCTGCCTAAGGCACACCTGTGCAATAATCATGTTGTCTAATCAGCATCTTGATGCCACGCCTGTCAGGTGGATGGATTATCTCGGCAAAGGAGAAGTGCTCACTAACACGGATTTAACCAAATTTGTGTCTTAGAGTCTTAGATCTTTGATTTCATCTCATGAAAAATTGGAGCAAAAACAAAAGTGTTGCATTTATATTTTCCATCCCAAGAAGAGATCAACATGAAGGTCAGTTAAAGATAAGAAATGTGAGCGATATAAGCCTACAAGATGAGATGAGATCACCATTGCATTGCAGTATAGGCTACTTCACCGGCTCACCAACAGGGCAAATGTATACTGACACCAAACTATCAGCCCAGATCGCCATCAAAGGGAAATATCAAACACTGCTTTGTGTGGGACAGAGGTGTTACAGCAAACCTTCCGACCTCTGGTAACCTTAACCGCCTTCTCTACTTTGTCAACTTTAGTAACATACTCTGGGTCTATTTTTATTTATCCATTGTGGCATTAACATGGCAACACTGTCTGGGACTAATGTCTCCACACAGTAACTGGTGTTTTTTAATTTGATTTTAATGTTCATGACTTTTTTTTGGATCAATTATTACTAACCGATTTTCAAGGAATAAATGGAAACAAGCACAAAGCACATGCTTTTTCTCTTTCACTCTCGTTCTTTCTCTCTCTCCATCTCTCTCTCTCTCTCTCTCTGTGAAAAAGGCCTCAAACATGTTAATCAACATACTAAACCAATGAAGATGTTGATTTCCCAGTAACGCCACAACTAACAACACACACAGACACACGCAGACAAACACACCACCCTCACATATATACACACACACACACACACTCACACACACACACACAGACGCACATTTGTGCACACAGAAGATATAAACACACAATAGAAAGCACACGCACACACGCACCCCCCCCAACCGGTGTCGGGCCAACAGCGACCCCTGAGGGCGGGACGCGGTACTGCAGCCATGATCACGTAGCAGAAAGAAAGCAGCGTCTTAATATTTTATCACACACATTATGTTTGCACTCTCTTACTCTCCTCATCCCTCGCTTTATCTCACCCCCCCCAACAGAAAGGAATACCACGAAAAAACACAGGGAAACATCCTGGAAATAGAAAGTAGATGGACACACTTTCCAAAATAGCCTGAAAGCCTGAACGCAGCACTGGACTACAACCTGCTGGATGAGTAGGCCTACACAGTGGGGGAAGAAACCCCTCTCTCAACTACAACCTTCGTATAAACTACCACACTGGTGTGTGTGTGTGTGTGTGTGTGTGTGTGTGTGTATACATACACATACAAGTACATAAGTATCATAAATCAATCTCAGCAGCTATTCTGTGGGTCTTTATATTATTATTTGTGTTAATGATATTATTTGTGTTAATCATGTTATTATTCATGTTATTCATGTTATGTATAATTTTGGGTTAGGGTTAGCTAACCCTATCGTATAAGACAGAGTCACGTCTTCTTCCTTCCTTCCTTCCTTTCTTTCTCCAGTTCTTTCCTTCATTCCTTCTTTCTAACCCATTATTCCTTCCTTCTTCTCTTCCCTTCTTTCTCTCTCTCCTGCCTCCCTCATTCCTGGTCCATTTCCTGTGTGTTATTTCTCTCTGGGTGCGCAGCCATCAGCTCTCGGACCCGTGTTAATGCAGCCCTTCAATATTTGATGCTTTTTTATGGAGTGCTGACAATGGGCGCGGGAAATGGACGTGTTCTACTCAGATCGTCCAGCGCCTCATCCATCTACTGCACACACACACACACACACACACAGATGCAAACATACACACACACACACACACAGATGCAAACATGCACGTACACACACACGCATGCACGCATGGACACACACACATACCCACACACACGCACGCGCACTTACGCACACACACAGGCGCATACACATGCACACATGCACGCACATGCATGTATGCATGAATGCACGCACACACACACACACACCCATATACCCACCCACCCACATACACAAATGCACAGAAGAAGTGTGTGTGTTGTCATGTACTCCTATAGTTAAACTCAGTTGGAAGACTGATTCTTAACAGAGCCGGTTACATTCCGGTTGTGTCCGGTTCCCTCCAGGATACGTTTCATCTTTGATACATGTGGATATTTATATTTATGCACATTAAAAGTCACAGCGTGAGAGAGAGAGAGAGAGGGGGACAGATGGATAGATATATATATATATAGATAGGTAGATAGTTAGACAGATAGATGGATAGATATCGACAACTGGTATCAAGCAGAAACTAGAACATAAAGCTAATCCGAGCATGCATCGGTGCATTACTGTGGAGTGTGTGTGGTTGGTGACTGGTTTAAGCAGCCTCACCGAGTCAGACTGATTAGATTCTGGGGCTGGGTGAGGCTGCACACCTGTGGTGCATTGTTCAATCAAGGCCCACAAGTTGAACCAGCCGTCACCACACACACTCAGGACAGAGTGCTACATGTCAGCAGGATACCACCTGCTCTGGCAAACAATCCATTTGTTCATCTTTGCAATAAACGTATTGCAAAGATGAACAAATAGATTGTTTGCCACATTGTATCTTGTATAGCTAAATACCAAAAGTCTTAGAAAAGAAGTGACCTGAAGCAGAAGAAAGGCGGTGAAAGGTGCAGTGTTATACTTAAAGGCTGCTGGACGACTCTTCATATAGGAGAGGAGAAGCACTTTATAGTTAGCCAGCTGGACGGCTAGGCTATACTGAAGCTTTAATACAAGTACCTCGCTAGACGCTAGTATAAGTTCGTATTGGATTTGTAAATAAAACTGTGCACATTTTATTGGGTATGGAAGGGGTATGGAAGTGCTCTGGACTGTTGTTTGGAACAGCCAGTCGATAAACATAAGGTTTTAATGTTGCCTGAGTTGTAAAAAAGAAGGGGCCAAATACTACACTTTTCAGCTGAAGTAACTTGGTGTTTTTATTCAGGAGATAGGAAAGGAGGTATAATCTCAGAAGACACTCTTGTTTATGTTCATCAGGTCATCTTGTTGGCAGACAGCCTCTTGTATCCGAGTCTTTATCAAAATAAGACAGCAGTTGAGAGCTAAGATGGTCAATACCTGATTTCATCCTCCTTGCTTTGAAACACGGCAGGGTATGCTATTTACCGTTTGGGGACAAATACAATGAAAACAAAGATATAGAGTCAAATGGATGTATGAGTCCTCAAAGGGCAAATTAAATAGACGTTAGCTGTTTACTGTAGAAGCCTTTATTTTGTAAAAAGTTTGTTGTTTGAATGATAACCCTTTTTTACCACATACTTGAACACCTTGTATTTGTAGAAAACACATTTTGTTCAAACACCTAAAAAAGCTGATTGACACTATAACATTAAATTGCACTGACAAAAAAAATACAACTTCATACTACACGAATGCTGATTCCATGAGAACTGGTACTCGAATTGAAATCAAACACCTTAGTAAACAACGGAATTAAATAAGCGCCCAATGTGAACAAAACAATTACAGTACAAAAACCAAATGCATTTTTTTCGTCCAGCGCCAGTATATCTGATGATTTACATTTCTTTCTCATGATAAAACAACGACAGTAATTATCCAACAATCCATAACAAATGCAACAAATACAATAAATCAGAAATGAACAAATGAAATAAATTACTTTTTTTTTTGTTTAAAAAATATATGGGTTTTGTGTTTTCAATCTTTTTGCCAAATTTCTTTTTAAGAATCAGAACGTCTTTCGTACCTATAGGCCTACTGGTTCTTTACCAACGGCTCGTCTCTCCCCCAGTAAAGGCTGTCTTTAGGCCTACTGTATCGGTGTTAACTTCATATGGTGACAGACCAGAGGAAACCCATTATAGTGATAATAGGTCTACTGGGACTCTCTGTCTCTGCTCCCGTGGCTTTGCGCCGAGAGCCCACGGGCTATCTTCTTCTGAATGGGTGATTCATGTCAAAGCTTTATGCTGAACTCGACAAAACTACAGCATTCACTTGGTGATATTACTCCAAATTGTGAGATTTTACAGCGAACCGCACACACACACACCACAGAGGCAGGCCTACACGTTTAGGGTTTCACCCCGTGAAAACGTGTAGCGTAGGCTTACCGCCTGTGCTCGCCTACTTATCCTCCCCCAGGTTCCATTACACATTGCTTCACAAGGTTTCAAACTGAGCTGGCTGTAAAACAAGTGCAATTTTTTTGTAGCATGTAAACACTGGATCATTGTTTTTCCTGGGTGGTGTGGAGGTGAAGTCGAACGGTGGAGGAATAGAAAAATATGAAAATTAATCCTTCCCAAAACTCAGGTCATGCAAAACAAACCCTTGTATACAGGGCATCGGAAAATAGCGAAGGGCCGACCCGGAGTGTTTCCCCCAGCGATCGGTCTGTTGGCTCTGTGGATGTCAGCTGACGTAGTACCATATGGCTTAGTTAGGTTGCTCCCTCTTCCTTTAGAAGTCCGCTTCACTCTCAAACTGCTGACATCACTAGTGACAGCGTTTGCGTTCCATGTTTTCGTCCGGGAGTGGCACGCATCTATGTAATAATCTGTATCCTAACCTACAAGGCACAAGTTAGTGACCTATTTGTAAAACCTAAGAACGATGCCGGAAATTAAAAACAAGATTGTGACTCTAGACTAGGGATGGCACAGTTTCACATTTATAATCCAGGACTAAAAATTAAAAAAATAAATGGAGGAATCGGGGGCAACGTTAGACACTAAAACAGTGAAATTTAATGTCCTAAATACAGACAAAGGATAACAGTGAAACTTGTATTATTATTTCCAAAAGTACTGCCAAAACACTATTAGTAAGAAGTGCATGTCATATATGTTTCACTGCTGATGCTAGGATAGTTTATAATCTTTGGTTTACCATCACCATTCCAGGGTCTTTTAGCATATTTTATGTATGCTCGCTCTTATTCAGTTTGTTCCGGCTTGGCCTACATTAACATACACAGTGTCAGCTTGTTTTTAATCGTGTTTAACTGCTTTCTGCTACTGTTGGCAAACTGAGAAGCTCCACAGGAGCGGTACGGGGTCACGGTGCCCTTGACGAAGGACGTATTTACAGCTCCGCACTGGAGGCTACAGGGCAGCCTGATGTTGTCTTGACTCGTACAGCTTCATAGTGTATTACTGTGAAGCAAAACTCACTTCTCACAAGCGTGAAGCTTCATAAGTCCCCTGTTCTTACAAATAGTTCTCAAATCTCCCCCTCCACGTAGGTGAGGAATTTCCACTTGTTCACTTGTTGTTGCTCACTAGGGATTTTACTATTAGAAAAACTATTATTATCTGAACAAACACGTAGTAACAGAGAAAAATTCACTGGAAAGGAAATTATATGTCAATTTAGAAAAAAAAGTGTAAAAGGAGTTAGAAAAGAGCAAAATTATCCATCTCTATTAGTTTATATCTTCTTGCTATCGCCACTTATTTGACAACATTTCGGGAGATGCAATATGAAGTTAAAACTCGAGATGGTTTGAGAGATGTGTTTTCAGTGCAGTTTCAGACGCTGCCTTTACATCACAGCTGTTGTATGGACAGACCAACACCGGGCCATGAAATGAGACAAACACCTCCACAGAGCCACCAGACACGCTGACGGAGAGACACCCATTGTGTTCGGGGCCTCCCGTTATCTCGCCCATATGCCGCGTACATCTCGCGTTTCTCTCTTGTTCTCTTTTTTTTTTCTCCTTTTTTTTGAGGTTTCGTTTGCAGAAGTATGCCGATGCTAGAGAAGCCGTCCATGCCGTTAGCAGTGAGGCCAGCTGGTATTACGAACTGCCATGTTTTTGTCATGCATTAAGAACTATTTAGTAAAAGATATCATATTTACAGTACAATTCACATGTAATTACACATATACACTAGAGGCAAGAAAATTCACATTGAAATCAGTTCAACAGTTTTTTTTCTCCTCCTCTATACTTACGTCTTGAACATAAGTCTCGAAAGAAACATATTTGTACTCTTATATAAGAAATTAAAAGCATAAAAACAAAAAATTCTCACAGCTTTGGGGATGAATAGGGGATATTCCAGGTCCAAAAAGCAGTTAATATTTCATATTTCATGTGAAAATGACTTGTGGTTTCACCGCAAGCATGCAGTGGCAAGCATACTGTCTCTTGTGTGAATGTGTTTCAGTCAAAATAAGAACAGTGATCTTATACCTGGGAATGTAAACAAATACCTGAACCAGCAAGTCGCTTAATCAACATTTAAGAAAAGAAAAGAATAAACCCTAAATGACATATTGTATTGTGTGTCATAGCCCATTCTTACAGTTCATGTGTGTAAGTGGTATACACTGTTTAGTGTGCATCGGTGAACAGCAGAATAGATCAATTACTCCGCCTTCCAGTCTAACTTTCCGTTAGAATAACACTTTATGTTGCAGTATGTATTTTACTTTCACAAACCATGGTGCAAACAGTAGCTATAATGTGGTCCTCAGAGTTCCTAGTCATACTTCATACTTCATACTTCATCATATTGCCTTTAACAGTTTGACTTTAACTGTTTCTCAAGGTCTAAGATAGGTTGCAGGTTTGTACAGAAAATGTACAAAATATTCTTTTTTATAAATACATAATTTAAGTTCAAGTTAAGTTTATTCTTCTTCTTTCCTTTTTGGAGGTGGGGGTGTGATCCTGTGATTTTAAACAGTCAGATACTGCAAGGACAGAGTCAGCTGAAACTTGTTGTGAATGTGTGTCTTGGCTGTGATTATAACACACACGCCCAAACACACCTGAATGATCCTGTTTTCCACCTTGTGATCATAAATCACTCACCATGCTCCACAGGGTATCATTTGGTAACTATTAATCTTGGGGGGGAAACTCAATCAACAGCTATTCTTCACTTGATTGCAGACTGCAGGAAAGGTAAAAGAGAACCAAACGTAATGATTACGGTGAGATATATAATATATACCTCCTGGCGGGTATCTGTGCACTTAAAGCAGCTTCTCTCGTCTATGTGTTCATCCGTCACGACCGACACTAGTCTGGAGAGAACGGGACGGACGCCACACTTGGGGGACGTCGTTGTGAATTATTGTGGATTGGTCGTAAGCGGTTTTTTTTTTCTTCATGACAGCCTATGAGCTCCAACCATCAATGGCACTGGATTCCACCTCCACATCATGGTCACACAGAAGAACGCATACAAAAGGAGACCGCCGCGTATGCGCAAACAACCACAGACAACCTTTGAAGTAACACCTCACGGAAAAAAACCCACACAATAATATTATATGATATGTCGTATATATATCGTATATATATATCGTATATACCATGGCGCAAACTAAGCGATACTTCGGTGTCATCGCGTGAGACGATAACCCCTGTTCGGTGTTCGGAAAACCCCTTGATGTGTGTCTCTGTGTGTGTTTCCCTGTTGGGTTGGATTTAGTGCAAATTCAATCGAGTCTTTACTCGCAGTCTTTACTTACAGTTCACAGAGGAAGGCTTTGAGCTGAGATGCTATTTTTTGTGTAGTTTTAGCTACAGAAGTGTACTGACGGTATGTCAATCCACCCACATGCTCTCTCTCTCTCTCTCTCTCTCTCTCTGAACTTATTAGGCATTTAATTCAAACAAAGACGTTAATTACTATGTAGCAATGATGTAATCTTCCTATACTTGCAAGTGGCACGCGTGTGGTAAGCGCGCGTGTGTGTGTGTGTGTGTGTGTGAAGTCGTGTTCCTATTCTCGGATCATTCTCGACTCCATCCCCCCACGGACGGGTTCTTGGGATTCAATTTACAGAATTTCTCTAAGCTCAGAGAAAAAAGAGAACCCGGGTCTGCGATCAGGGGATCGATGACGCCGCTCGATCAACTTGTGAGAGAAAACGAGTCTCTCGTCAATTCTTTGTCTTAACCCTATTCTGTCCTCGTTCTCCGCACACACACACCCCGGGCCTAACAAAGGACTGCACATGTTAAGCTAAGCCTTGCTTGTCGTCATATCGTGTTGTGCTAAATCTCTTCCTCTCCGACGGGTTTTCCGCTACGATGTGGATACACGGCGGCGTCCCGCTTCTCTTTCCACTGGTTTTTCTTTGTGTCGTGGTGCAAAGTGATGTTAATGAAAATGTCTCCGTTATTAAATCTATACGTCTTCGCAAGCCTCTACGGTCTTGCTTGAGATTGAGTCGGAATAAAAAGACACTTGGAGAGAGAAACATGTATTTGGGAGAGCGATGTTGAGTGTGTGACTTCTCCTCCACCGCTGTAATGTGGGCACCTCACTGTAATAACGGACGGTGTAATGTGAGGTTTGAACCCTGGCGGACCACCAGAAGGTCCCCCTGCTCCCTGTTTCTCATCTCGCCCGGGTCACGGCCACACATCTCCTCCACTTTGTTTGCCTCTTTAACTCTGTGTCGTTTGACTACTCGACCAAACACGTTCTCTGTAATGTAGCGTCCGCCGTTAAACATTTTAAAACAACTTTAGGTTTAATATGCCTTCTGTGCGGCTTGTAGATACCGCACACGGAAATGGTAACTGTCAACTTTAAAACGAACCAATTTGAAGAGGGGCAGCGGTTCAATGGATTGGTTTGTGAAGCCATAACGTATAATGATGCAGTTACATTTTTATTTCTGCCCGGTAACAGGCATGAAACTGAGCTCCTATAAGCAGTTAGCCTTGAGAAGCTGGATTCATTTATGAATAAACGTGACCAATGGAAACTACATTGCCAGGATAAAACTGAAAAATGATATAATATACTGTACGAGTTAGAGGCTTTTTGGTAAATATTTTAAATCCTGGATATCCATCACAAATGCATACTTTTTGTTCATGTAATACTAATATATGTCTAAATTACTATGCCACTCATTCAAAACTTGAATACTTTGTATTTTTAGGGGGATTTGTGTATTAAATTGTTGGGATTTGGGTAGTAAATACTCTCCCTACTGTTCTCAACCTCCTAACAACAACCCCGGCGCGTTCAACTGAAACATGTTTTACTCTAAAATACTCGGTACACCTAACTGAAATATGCTAACTCTGTAAAATTCAAGTTAGTACATTTTTCACTGTGGAAAAAAACAAAAGAAAGTGTATTTCTCACTGGAGTACCCCCCCATCTCTGTATCAAACACGGAGGAGGATATGATGTCAGATAGCAGGATATGATGTCATGTGAATCTAGAGAGCGAGTGAAACGATAATAATAAAGTAAAAATAAATGGTTACAGGTAAACTGTTAAAAATGAGGGTCTTGAGACTAAGACTTGTCAAAATGTACAAAATATTGTTCTTTTCTTGTTTCGTTTTTTTTTCTTCAAACAATCAAAACGAGCGATGCATACCGTTCACGCATAATGCCCTAGCTCTAAAACATACCCCAAATATCACAGTATCTCTCAAAAAACAAAATCATATCTACAATGATCAGCATTTCTTTTTTGTTCTTTTTTTTTTGTTCACCGTAATGGAAAATATCCACACACACACACGCACACACACACACACGCACACACACACACCTCCTCCACGACCTGCTCAAAAAATAATAATAAGTGCGACGAGAGAAACAGAACAGACAGAAGAGTTGACAGGAATTCGGGGGCTCAAAAAGAAACTAAAAACTTTTTTTTCTGAACACAGAGACCGTCGATGTCTGACAAAGAGACCGACATCACTTCCTCTAAACGAGGCAGAACCAGCCAATCCCGTGCATGATGTCCATGGGTGATGACGTCGCATGTCTGTACGCATGTGTGTGTGTGTGTGTGTGTGCGTGCATGCCGGTGTGTGTGTGTGTGCATGCCGGTGTGCGTATGTGTGTGTGTATTTGTGTGTGCACGCGCACATGTGACGGTGGCAATGACGTCACCGGGCAGACCACCGCTGATGCAGTGATCGGCCGCCGAGGGTTTGTTATACGAGGAGGGTGTCAATAAAAAGTCGATGGGCATCTGAGACTTCTCTCTCTCTCTCACGCTCCACGGAGTTTCACTTCCTGTTTTTTTGTTCGTTTTTTTTAGCAAAAATATCATGCAGTCTTAAGTTCCAAAAGCCCGCGCCGGTGAATCTGACGTCGACGTTGTCTGTTTGTTTGAGCAGGAAAACAAACCAAAAAAAACAGAAGAAAAAGAAAAACTCCCAAGTGTCGAAATTCCCCTCTCACAATTATTCGGAAACATTCACGTCATCCGATGAACACTTTGTACAGCAGAAAGGTCCTTCAGAATTCACACGTGTGTGTATATATAAATATAATATATAGAAATATGCATATACATATGTTCAACGTGTATATGTGTATACATATTCAGCGGGGGGAACTGTATCAAAGCCAAATCAATGGGCTCTCAAAATATGGCCCATTATTCCTATGGGGGTGCACATCAATTCACGTAGTACAACCAGTAGATTAGGTTGAAAAATCCAAAGGTGATGGGGAAGATGACGCGGGACCACTTGTCGATGGTGCTGACGTCCGCCAGGTTGGGGATCTTCAGCTTGAGCTTGGACGAGCGGCGCCG
>OMKN01018722.1:0-11345 GCA_900302345.1 Melanonus zugmayeri
CTAGAATATACCATATTAACATGCCAGGTGAGGTAACACTAAAATCTTTTATTTTGCACAAAGGACATCCCAAATCACACACATTAAGCACATAATCCATTTCATACTTTATTTTGAGATTCTGAAAGTCCGGCAGCCTCCGACACAGTTCCCCCACTGTGTACCTGTCCAGAAATGTTCTCCGCCACAGCCTCCTGTGTGGTCCGGTCCTGTTGTAGGCTCTGATTCAGGGGCCTGAAGTAAGGGCCGTAAATATAAACACCACTGGCGGTTCCCAGCACCGTGGCGAAGGCCATCTGCGGAAAAGTTAACCTCCGGCGGAACATCCCTCTCAGGTTATGGGACCCTGGCCGATGGTCAAATCAAATCATGCGGCGGCCCTGCAAGAATGAAACATGAAAGCTATACAATACATCTACTAGTACATATTAGTACACTCTCACTTTGAAACAGTAGGTTTGTCTGAAACTAATAATTGTCATGCAATGTGTGTGTGTGTGTGTATATATATATATATATATATATATATATATATATATATATATATGCACACATACACTATATATAATATAGAATATAAAAGGGACAAGCTCTTTGTGCTCTGCTGTTGAAAAAGAGAACTATTATTTTGAAACAGGAAATACAAGTAGCCTCTTGGAGCTTTAACTTAACACAGATACTACCCCAGTTGCCACATGAATTATACATTCTAAATTTCAACTTGTAGGTTATCGTCTAAATTAAAATGTTTTCCGAACTTACCGGAATTATTTGAAGGCACAGAAGATGATATGCAGTGCTTCTGAGCCCGCTTGTGTTAGTGTTCAGTCAGGGTTGGGTGAGACGCGACAGGACGCAACTCGACGCGAAGGTTAGCTGTGCTCCTCGCGAGAATTGGGCAACATCTCGCGAGTGCTGCTTCTTCTTCTGGAGTGCAATGTTTATATCAATAAATATCAATTACACATTATTATATTGATAACATTTGTTGTTGTGTGTCTCTTGCATATTCTTTAGGAACATATTAGGAGGTGCCCCTGCATTACATGTAAATGTCCATACATGCGAAACTATAATCACTTAATTATGCTCATTTAAAATACCAAAAATAAATTGATTTATTTCTATTAACCAACAGAACGTTACGATATTGTGGAACAAATTACATCACCAGATTACACTGATGAGATATGTTCTGAAATGGATACAATCTCTGTGTTTTGCTTTGTGACTTTTATTGTGGAGTAAATGTATACTCGGACCGGAAGTATGTAATAATGAATACGGAAGTGACTCGCTGCTAGTCGTCACTGGTTTATGTTTATTATTATCATCATGTGTCTGTAGGCAGGGGTAGAACACAACCAGCGTTCAGTATTTAGTTCGTTTTGTTTCTTTTATTTGACTTTTACATGACATCATGTTATTCATCGTCAGCCTCCATGACGTCATGTAAGTGTCAGAAATAAACACTTTAGTTGGAGGACCTGACCAAACATCTGACCCAACATCTGACCAAACATCTGACCAAACATCTGACCAAACATCTGACCTCCTGGTTCCTCATGAGAGCAGATAGAGACCAGAGGAGAACCTGACCAAACATCTGACCTCCTGGGTTCCTAATGGAGAGAACCTGACCCTCTGGTTCCTCATGAGAGCAGATAGACACCAGGAGGAACATTAAGATGGAGAACATTCGTGCACGTTTTAGCTTCAGGGATAAAGATGAACCTGTCAAACTGAGAAGACGAAGATCCCAGCTA
This sequence comes from Melanonus zugmayeri, assembly GCA_900302345.1. Taxonomy (NCBI): domain Eukaryota; kingdom Metazoa; phylum Chordata; class Actinopteri; order Gadiformes; family Melanonidae; genus Melanonus; species Melanonus zugmayeri. The sequence goes on from OMKN01018722.1 coordinate 1,767, forward strand.
CACAACAATGATCTTAATAATGGTATAGTATAATAATTATAATAATTCATTATTCATTCATTTATATAGTGCTTTTCAAGATACCCAAAGCGCTTTACATTGTGTGTGTGTGTGTGATTCCACAGGCATGCTGACCTTCAACATCACAGCCTGCTCTGTGGTCCTCCGGCTGGTGAACTGCGTCCTGGTCCAGACCAGCTTCGTCCCTGATGAGTACTGGCAGTCCTTAGAGGTCTCCCATTACATGGTGTTTGAATATCCTTTCAAACATGATGTGGTCCCACATACACACACACATACATATATATATATATATACACACACATACACACATACATACATACACACACACATACATACATACACACACGCATACTTACATATGTACACACATATATACATACATGTTGTTCTTCTTACTATACCTTGACCTTTCACCTATGGGTATCTGACCTGGGAGTGGCGGGCGGGGTTACGTGGGTTCCTCTACCCGCTCTTCTTCGCTTCCGTGTACAAGAGTTTGCACTTGGTCGGCGCGGACTCGGTTATTGTCTTGGTGAGGACAACACATATGTTGCTACTTTTTTATTTTTTTGTTCGGTTTTGACTGTGTTTTGTGTGGCTGTGCTGTTCTACTGTAACCAGTGCTGGGTTGTAGATCTGGGTTCCCAGAGTCATGCAAGCACTGCTCGCTTCAGCGGCGGATGTGAAAATGTACTTCTTTATCCGGTCAATGGAGCACCCTGAGGTGGCAAAATGGACGGTAATGATACTTCACAATAATATCAAATGAATATTGTTTTATGAAATGATTTCTCTGCACATTTTGATGGATGATCTACATTGCACCATTTGTTAAGAACTGGATTCATGTTGGTGTGTTTCATGGTTTCAGTACGAGGATGAGCAAGTGAGACCTCCTTAGTGATGTACGATACATGCTGTCCCCCCTCCTAGTGGTTCTGCCAGCTGTGCTCCTGGTTCACCTGGTACTGCTGCACCAGGACCATGACCAACACCATGGAGACCAGCCTCACCGCGCTGGCTCTCACCTACTACCCCCTGCCGGGCTCCAGAACACACCACAGGTCCGAGCCCAAACCCGTCCCTAGATAGATTGATCATCTGTCAATCTATCTTCTGGTGGTTATGTTCTGTTCTAATGTTTCCAGTAAAAAGTACCTGACGCTGGTCGCCATGGCGGTCGTTATCCGTCCCACCGCGCTGATCGTTTGGCTCCCTCTGCTCGTCCACCACTTCTTCCTCGAGGACGGCAAGCTGAGGCTGATAACCCACTGCTGCGTTCCCATAGGGTGAGTGATCCTCACGCGCACCCTGTTCGCTTCTTTCACCTTCGACGTCAGCTTCAATCACTGCCTTCCTGACCCGCAGGGCGTTCGCTCTCGTGAGTTCAACTTTAATCGACTGCCTGTTCTATGGCAAGGTAAATTATTTTGTTTTTATTTGTCTGCTGCATCATAACCGCCATATTTAAAGTGGTGCATGTCTAATAATTGTGTTGTATTGTGTTGTATAGTGGACACTGGTGCAGTACAACTTCCTCAGGTTTAACGTTCTGCACGGGATGGCCGGGTTCTACGGCTCCCACCCCTGGCACTGGTACCTGACCCAGGGCTTCCCGGCGGTTGTGGGCCCTCACCTCCCGTTCTTCCTCCACGGCTGCACGCTCGCCCCCCGGCGCTACAGGATCCTGTTAGTCACGTTAGTCTGGACCGTAGCGGTGTACAGGTGAGCCACGACGACGCGGACACTCAATTCGATTTCAAGTGCGACGCGGACGAGAGCGCTCACGGTTCTGTGGTTCTCGAACAGTTTTCTCTCGCACAAAGAGTTCCGGTTCATCTACCCCGTGTTGCCCTTCTGCATGGTGTTCTGTGGTACGTGGATTGAGATAGATACACAACTCTCCACAACTCTCCACTCTACACCGTTAATGACGTCTGCTTTAAACGTCTCCAAGGGTTATCGTTGGCCCACCTGAAGTCCTGGAGGCGTGCGGCCGCATGCGGTCTGCTGGTCGCCAACCTGCTCCCGGCGCTGTACACGGGCCTGGTCCACCAGCGGGGCACCCTGGACGTGATGAGCCACCTGCAGGAACTCTGTGAGCTCCACGGCAACGCCACCTCTAACCCCGAGGTCCTCTTCCTCATGCCCTGTCACTCCACGCCCTTCTACAGGTACGCTCTAACCCTAGCCCTAACCCTAGCCCTTCTACAGGTACGCTCTAACCCTAGCCCTTCTACAGGTACACTCTAACCCTAACCCTAGCCCTGGCCCTTCTACAGGTACGCTCTAACCCTAGCCCTTCTACAGGTACACTCTAACCCTAACCCTAGCCCTGGCCCTTCTACAGGTACGCTCTAACCCTAGCCCTTCTACAGGTACACTCTAACCCTAACCCTAGCCCTGGCCCTTCTACAGGTACGCTCTAACCCTAGCCCTAACCCTAGCCCTTCTACAGGTACGCTCTAACCCTAGCCCTAGCCCTACTACAGGTACAGTAATAACGTGTTTGCATGTCAATGCGTGTAAAAGTAAAGGATGTAAACAGAACATGTCTTCCTGTAGCCACGTCCACTGCCCCATGAGGATGAGGTTTCTAGAGTGTCCTCCGGACCTGGGGGAACCAGGTTATTCTGAAGAAGCGAAGGACTTCTATGAGGACCCGCTGCACTGGCTGCTGGAGGCCTTCCCACACCAGACCTCTTTACCCACACATTTGGTTCTGTTCGACGTTTTGGAAAAGGTAAAATATTCTAGAAGTAATAATTATAATGTGATATCATTTTTGAATACACAATTAGTTAAATAGTTATAATTATGCTTCTTACAACGTGCTCTCGTTGATGTAGGGGATCTCATCATTCTTGGAAAGGAATAAATTCATGAGGAGTGCAGAAATATTTCACACTCATTTTCCTGAAGGGAGAGTCGGCGGAAACATCGTCGTCTATGAAAGACACCGACGTGAGGGATGAGCACTTACTTGATATTTAAAAGAATTGTATTTTATTTGAATGTTTTTTTAATTTTGTTATTGAACGTTGTCTAATAAATGTTAGAGACAAAACCAAGTTCATTTGAAATTCTTTTTTTTAATTGGTTATGTCCAACACGTCAATCTTGAAAGTTAAATAAAATGAGCCAACCAGACCAAGTTAACATAAGGAATGTCGAGCTAGTATATTTTAAAGCAATCTGTAACCATAGCAACAAACATTTCAACAATATAAAGTTTAACAGCACTAAGCCAACCACACGACTCCAACATGAAACACCCATCAAATCTAATCAAACTGTCTGCTCTAGTCCGCTTCTTGAAAGTTGAACAATTTACAATAATTCTAATCTGCCTAAAAGTAAGATGACCGGGACATTATTACACGGAAAGTACCGGTATTTCATGTGTCAAAATGGCTGATAAGTGAATTCCCAACTATTTGAAAACTAAACACAAAAAGCTGAAGGACATTCAGTAGCATTATACAGAAAACATTGTGCAAAACATGTAAGACTCCGCGTCCAAACGAACCCAGGATAGAGTTTCAAACTATATGGAAAGACATTGTACATTAATATTTCGGATCAAACGGCATCGGGCCCAATTCAATTTTAACGTCGGCCATGTGTCTGTCCGAGTTCCCTCCCGCTCTGCTGCACTTCCTTTCCCTCTGCGGCCGCGACCTCGCCCTCTGCTGCTTCCTCTGCTGCTGCTGCTGCTGCTTCGCCTGCAGCCTCTCTTTGGTCCGCTTGTCGGGACCCTCCATGGGTCTGCTGTGGGATTTCAGAGGCGGGAAAAGCCTTTCGTTAGCATTCACGTCACAGGTACACCTTGAAAACGCGGTCACTGTTTAAATCGGTCGACGGGGATTACCTCGGCCCGTAGCTTTTGGTGTCCCCGTAGAAGTGCCTGTAGACGTACTCGTCGAGGTCTTCGAAGACGCCATCGTCGAGGCCGTAATACTCGTGCATGTTCTCCAGATAGTCCTCCACGCGGCCAACAAAGTCTTTGAAGAGCATCTGGTCGTGGATGAACAGACCGTTGTGGAAAAAGCTGTTGATGAATTTGTCCAACTCTTTCCAGTGGTGGAAGTGGTCCACCTCCTGCTGGAGGTAGCTCTGAAGAAGCTGGTTGAACTCGTCTGCTCTCACGGGGTTCATTCCCCGGTGGAAGAGACTCATGGACTCCTTGTAGGCGCAGTCGAACACCCCGGAGCACCCTTTGGGAGACGCCCGGTGGTTGTGCGCGTCTCCGTCTTCCTTGGCTTTATCTCCTGACTTCCGAGTGTTCTGGCCGCTCTGGAAACCGTCCGTGGATTGGGAGGAGCGGCCGTGCTGAGGCTTGTGCGCCCTGTGCAGCCGCCACGCTCCTTCGGTGTCCCGCTTGTGGAGTTTCTCGGAGGACTCTGCGGTGGCCTTGTTGATGAAAGTCGACGCGGAATCCTTGAAATGGCGGAAAGTTGATTTGACGGAATCTGAGAACTTCCTCAGGTTCTCCTTCACGGCCTCTTTGGCTTTCTTGATCTGCTCCTTGTGGTGGTGCACAAACTCCTTGGTGGAGTTCTTCACCGCGTCGAACGTCTCCTTCACCCTCCCGGCCATGCCTTCTTTTGTCTTTTTAACTCTGGGCTGGGTGTCTCCTTTGGCCTTCTCCTCTTTGGTTTCCACGTACAGCCGCTCCCACAGGTCCGAGCGCTGCTGCTCGTAGCCCAGCTTCTGCTCCAGCTCCATCAGGCGAGTCCGCGTCTCGGCCCGACTCTCCTCGGCGCCGGCGCTGCTGCTGGCCAGCCGCTCCATCTCTTCCCTGAGTTGCTCCGTGAACCTTCTCTCCCGGTCGAGCTCCTTCCTCAGCGTCCGCGTCTCCGCCATCGCGGCTTCCCTCTGGCTGAGGACGCCGCGGGCCAGCGTCTTCTTCTGCTCCAGCTGGTCCTTCAGCTTTTGGTTCTCCGACACCAGGGAGTCGACCGCAGATCCCCGGTCCTCGAGCTCCGTGATCTCGGAGTGCAGGTTCCTCAGTTCGTCTTGCAGGGCCAGGAGAGAGCGCTCCTCCCGTTCCAGGGAGCTCTTCAGCAGCTGGTTCTCTGCGGTCAGCTTCTGCTTCTGGGACTCCATGTCACTCCACTCGTCCGACACCCGTTTCAGCCGCAGCACCATCTCATCGCTCTGGGCCTTAATGAAAACAAACCAAAAAGGAAGACAATAGTCATAATTAATCGATCATACAGTCAAGTTAATTGACTGTATGTACATGAGGGATCACATGTCTGGTCCTTATACTGTAGACGAGGACAGAGGGTTTGCAGGTCACCTGTATCAGGGTCTGTCGCATATTGAGCTCCTTGTTCTCTTTAGATATATTTTGAATTATCTCCACAAAGTCATTGTGATCAAGGTCGTCTTTCAGAATCCCAGCCAGGTCCTAAACGGTGAAACAAAAGGTGATATATGTGATATAATGGCCAACTGCCCCCAACATAAATTCATACAAAAGAACTAGCAAGATAATTTCTCTTAATACCTTTAGAAATGACACTTTACACATTAAAGTGAACATTTAGTGAATGTGTTTTTTGATGTTAGATCTAATAAGCGTCTCGCATACCTCATCTCGGAAAAGTTCCCTCAAACAGTGTTGCAGCATATCCTCAGAATCCCCAAACTCCAGCCCTGTGTTGTGGTATTTCAGCTGTAAAGTGGCTGAAATACAACAAGAAAAGGACCTCACTAGATCTTTGAACAAACAGACGTCCAGAAAGGTCCAGGGCCTTTTCCAACCATCATTATCGGGGACAATGTGTCTGCATTTCTGCATGTCGTCAAAGGACTGGAGCTAATGGTAGATACTGATTCTGCCATTGTTACGCAACTACGGTAACTATGATCATTCTGCATGCCGTGCCGTCTGCCTTGTTTCTACGTACAGCGCCAATGTTACGCGACTCTTCCTCATGAAACATAATTACCATAGTAGTGGCCCAGGCCCATGCTGATGGCTACGAGCATAGCCAGCAGGATGCATGTGTTGAGGCTGCAGCTGGCCTCTCCTGGCGGTGGGACTCGGACGTTAAAATGAACCTCATCATCCTCCTCCTCCTCCTCCTGGAGAACCTCTTCCCCCTCCTCCTCCTCCTCCTCACTCTGGCCAGACTCCAGGGCCTCTTCCTCGGGGTCTGTCAACAGGGCGCTGGTGTTCTTCCTTGGACGTCTTCGCCGCAAGACGGTGGAGGTGCTGCCTGGGGACTCGTCCTCACTGCTGCTGGAGTTGGTCCCCAGCGGCTGCTGTGCTGGCAAAACTGAAATCCAACACATTCATTTTATTATATATATATATATACACACACACACACACACACACATTATAAACCTCGGACCCAGCAGTCCTATGTTATATTCTATATTTCTACAAAGAAAACTAATTTGCACGAGTGGATGAAGCTTTAGTGAAGTTGAAGTATTTAAGTATTTCAACAGTGGCCAAATACACCATGTTGATTTGAAACCTTTATAGACACTTTTTACAGATCCAGCAACATGATTGGTCGAAACAAATATGAAGCGAAAGAAAGTGAAACGTCCCATTCACCCAGGTTTGAGCTTGTCTGCCATCAGACTTTAGATATTAATTAGATATTAGATATTAATCTAATGTCTGATTTGGGAGACTATCATTTTGACCATTGCTAAAACGATTAAATAAAATAATGTTAAAAAGCCATACGTGTTATTTGTCCTATAGGCAACACATTTTTGAACAGAAGTTATGGCTTCAGTTACAGTACAGTGATGTCACACAGTCACTTTGTGTTACACATTGTCGACATGCTTCCATACAAGCAGTACAGGTTTATCTCAAGAAACAACATTCTTTGCCTGATAGGAACTTCCTGATGGTTAGTTCTGGTTAGTTCACACTTCACTAGCATCATTCTGAGGCCACCTGGCAGAGAGCTCTTCCCGGCGAGCCCGTATTTCAGTCCTAAATCCCACAGAGTCTGAGGAAACCTCCAGCGACTCAAACCTGCTTCACAAAGCGACAGACATACTGGGACAGAGAGTACTAAGAAAAAATACAGTTTCTAGCTTTTCTGTTCATAATTGGTTTCTGTACCATTGTAAATGTTTGAACGGAAACTTGTCCATGATTAAAAGTGGCTCAATGTGAACGCTGCAGTTTTAGTTTGAAACGCGGTAGTGCTGTCCTACCGGTCTCTACAGCCGTGAAGGTGTACTGACTGCTCGATGACGTTCCAAGGTAGGATTCCTCATTGATGGCAGGCTCCTCTTCCTCCTCCTCCTCCACCTCCTTCATGTCTCCTAAGGTCACAATGTCCGAGGAGGACAGGTCGCTGGAGGAGCACAGCATCACATGCTCCTTGGCTGCAGCGCCCTGGTCCTGCAGAGAGAGTAACCATGGTTACTTACACTGGTAACATTACTTGAGATCACTGCTGGGGGTAAATATGTTAACTATCACTTCATATTTGTCAATATGAAGAGAATGTGCAGTACAAGCCCATGTTCCATTACTAAATGTAATGTAAAAAGACAACCACAACCAAAATGGCGGAACAAGAGTTTACAGTCTTTACGTCATTCTCACCTCAGATGCAGACATCGTTTCTTCAAAGGTTTCTTCTTTCAGAGTGTCATCTATCGGATCACTTTTCCCTTCGAAGCAACCAGCTAGGAAAAATATATTTACATGGATTTAAAGGTGTATTTACATGTGTTGTGTGGTCATACATGCACATAATACAACCTGTATTGCAACTACCAGTACAGCGTCCTTAAGTAACTTAAGTACCACCTTCCCAATATGTGCTTAATATGTGTTTAATATGTACACAGCTCTGAACAAAATACATATTCTGCTTACCCGGCCTCAGTGAGACACTTGGGCTTGCTTTTGGGACATAATGTGATCAAGTCGTGGTGTGAATGATTTATATGTGAATTATTTTATAGATATAAAAATAACTAGCTCTGTAAATTACCAAACCTTTTATTTTATCTAACCATTTGATTTTGGCAGTAGGCTACCACTGCCCACTGGTTGAGAATGGCTGATGTAGACAATACAGGACTGTATGCATTATTTGCTTCACCACTGTGGGTTGATCTATTTAACCACGTCACCATGAGGAGTCTCACCAGTAGCGACCGCTGGCTCCACAGGCGGAGTAGTGCCATGTTCCAGTGCATTCTCCAGGGTCTCAATATCTGAACCCTTCCAAACACAATCACATTGGATCTCAACAAATGGACACATGTTCGGTGTCAATAATATATGTATTACTTTTATTTTATTTATTTATTTTTCTGCATTTTAACAAAGAAAGTACAAATAAGCTCCTCACCTCATTGCTGATCAGAGTCCATCCACAAGATGATTCTGTGTCACTCGAGGTTTCTGACATGTTCCCTGACAGGAGCTCAGGGTCAGGCTCAGGGTCAGGGGTCGGGGGTCAGGGGTGATGAGAGAAGAGACCTGCAGCCTGCAGCCCCCTGCAGTCACATGCAGAGGTTACTGCATCAACAACAACAACAACATATTAAAACACATACACACACACACGTACACAACAACCCGCTAAACAGCTGACATGTCATTACAGTCATGTGACTGAGAAACAGTCAACCTTTAATTATTAAAATATGCTCCTAACAATATAATTATAGCGAGCATTACTGTACTGTAAACAGATGACGTAATCAATGACGTACGTAGCTAACAACCTGGAAGCTGAGCGCCTTCTTTAGTTCAAGTTAAACGCGAGTAGTAGTTAAAACAAAGGAATAAAGAGCTTTGTTTGTTTACCGTCTGAAGGACAGTGCGTGTTGCTCGGAGGCCTCAGGTAACAACACTCCGGAGACACGGCGCAGGGCGATGCAGATGGGAAATGTAGTTCACGTGTCAGACAGACGCCGGCGAGTTCCCCACAGTTTAAACTACAATACCCGTCGTGCAACTGTACAGAAATATGACGAAAGACGAGAGAGAACCACGTGGTCACGTGACAAACAAAAAAGACAAGCAAACATAAGGATAATAAAACAATATATATAGTAGTCTAACTATACAAATCTAATATTAAACATTGTTTCAAACGCTAAAACTGAAACTGTCTTTATAGCCATAAAAAGAAACCCACGTGATTAAACCGGTTGGCCTGTCGAACAAGCAAACACAAGAAATAATGTTTGCCTTTAATGTTCTTCAAATCAATGGGAGGGGTTTAACCTGGAACCACGCCTACTGGAACCACGCCCACTGGAGGACATGTACTGGAACCACGCCTACTGGAGGACCTCTAGTGGACACACTGAGGTATTACTGGAGGACCTCTAGTGGACACACTGAGGTATTACACCTGGAACCGTGACACCACCCTCACTTGGACCTCACTGGAGAAGAGATAGTTCTTGTTATTGATGTAATAATGACTTTACTTTAATAATGACTACATTCAACCACATAAACCTCAATCATTTCCATTCACCCAATCATTTCTATGGCGTTTTGTGCTCTGTTCTTGTTCTAATTGCGTGTTCCAAGAA
>OMKN01018794.1:5169-15588 GCA_900302345.1 Melanonus zugmayeri
GGTTGTCTACTTCTATTGCCTCTCTTTTCTTCTTTTCTTCTTTCTTTATTTTTGGTTCCTCCCCCCCGGCATTGTATGTGTGTGATGGGAGCGTGGAGGCGCCAGGTGAGGAGCCTGAACGCTCGTCTCCTCCTACTCCACCTCCTCCTACTCCACCTCGCCTGTTGATTGGGAAATGAAGTCAGAAGGCTCAGTTGCAGCTTTTTGGATTCTGTTGTGATTTTGGATTTATTTCGCCAACTAGAGGCTGGGGCTGAAACCCCTCGTCTGTTAGCAACCATATCAGTGGTGCCACACCTTCCTATGAACACACACACACACACACAAACGAATATACAAACTAATGCAGTTACAACATAGACACACTGATGCAATACTTGATAATACAGGCTGCTACCTACAAAGGCACACACACACACACAAAAACAGAAATATTGTATTCAACAGGGCCAGAGGCTGTCTTTTCGATCTTATGAATATGTTTCGGTCCAAAGCAGGTTGAATGGTGACCTGTACAAATATGGATATCTGAAACATGCTAATGTGACTTTTACCCCAAGCAAGCAGTCAACAGAGCAGGTTTCGGGCAAAGAAGCCGACCGTGAAGGATACACACTACATCGTCGTACATAGAAATGTTACCAATACATATGTATATATGCCATGCAGCATATTTATATATGTGACACGTTTTATGACCATGCATACATGCTTGTCTTATTTTATTCATTTTTCCCCGTCGAGGTGTATTCCGTCGGAGCGCCGCATCGTGAATATAACAATCGCCATAATCTGGCGCACTTACCGCTACACCGCGCTAAGCGTCGCTGTATGATGCGCGCGCGTTTATTAGCAGTAAAAGTTAATCACGCCGCAGCGAAAGCACGGGAAACGGTTCACACAGCTGGAGCGCTCCGCTTCATGTGCGGTATGCGAAACGCAGATGGTATCTCGCTATAATACCGGGCGCAAGGTGATTGAAATTGCTTTAAGTCATTTACCTTACGCACCGTAAATGCTGTAAGTCTGGTCATTTGTTCTACGGCTGGGAGACATCTGCTGTTGTGCCAAGCTAAGCCGGTTTCCCCCGGATTGGTTTTTTTTTTCTTATTTGATCACCAGTATTCACTGCAGCGCCTGGAAAGAAAACTTTGATTTATGGTCATCATACCATGGAATCTTTTTTTCTTTTTACATTGTTTTTCTTCTGAGAGTGAAAGTGTAATAACAGCATGCAGTGTACTTTTTCTTCTGCATTATTATCCATTCCTGCCTCGTCCCACGCCTTCCCTGCTTCGCTTTAGTGCCTGCGACTGGATACTGGAATCATATATTATTCTGTCATACCTACAGTCTATTCTAGGCATTTAATCACACACACACACACACACACACACACGTGCACACACGCGCACACAATCATGTACACAACGTGCGCTATGACCTTCACATATACGAAACAGAACACGGACAGATATACGGTGACGCGCAGCCACACACTCCACCGCTGATGAGCGACATGCTTCCAAAATAGGTACAAAATAAACCTGCTTACGCTGAACAGTCCGGGTCAGAAGAAAAGTACATCAGAGAGATCCGCTTCATTTATTTGCATGAACGATAATTTGACACGGACCGAGAATGTGATTTACGATCGAACGCTTGGCTTATAACGGTTTATGTTCTTTATTGATTGGAGCTCTGCATTGGAGCTTCAGCAGACCCATTCATTACCGCATGTTGAACAAGAGTCACGTCGCTTGTACCAGACATGCTAATACGTGCTGACGCTGGGGCAGAACTCAAAGATGTTAGAAGCGGCACATAATGTCCAACCCTATAATATCCCTGTAGCGTTGAAACGGTAGTATTGGAAAATGAAGACGTGGCATGGAAATTAGGCCGTGCCTATACATCACCACATTTTAGATTAGATTAGTTTCAACATTATTGTCATTATTGTTTTGCTCTATTGACGTGCTAACCGTGTAGTGCAGTATCAAGTATCATGAAGTGCATGTGCAGTATAGCAGTGCACATATGACAGAATGAGCAGTGAATTATATGGTGGGAATTACCATATATATATACACAGTATAGAGAGAGAGAGAGAGAGATAATATATGTGAGTGCTGGGGTTGGGACTTCAGCAGAGCCTGAAGCAGATCCAACTGACCCTGGATCTGCTGCTTGAGTCCACACGCTGCCCTCCCACCTCCACCACCTCACACTGGAGCATATGGGCTTTGGGAAAATGTTCACGTTTACTCTCTACTACTGGAGTAAAAGTGCTCGAGTACTTCCCGCCGCAGCATGTGGGAGGTATAAGTACTGTAGTAGGTTCATGCTGGATTTCTTTGTTGCAGCATGAGAGTGGCCATATGTTTGTTGGTAGATATTAAAGGGTCCGTATGTTGTAATGTCAGGCAACATGAGAAGCACACATGAGAAGAAATAAGCGTTCAGTGTTTCACATGGTGGTGAAACCAGTGTTCAGCCTTGGTCTTCTCCATGCATATTATGAATATCAAATGCTGTTAAAGACCCTGGACATCCAAATCCACAAAAACCTTCTATGTAATTTAGGGTCTTATGTTCATACTAGTAAGCATCTAAATAGTATTAGACATTAGTTTCAATTCAGTTCCTCTGATGAATCACACGGCTCAAACATATAAGGCTGGACTACACCGACTGCAGCGTGCGCCATGTCATGGAAATGAGAGCTCATTTGACAGGGCGGAGCCAGGGAGAAGTCAATTAAAATGGGATCTGACACGCCCACACCGTCTTGGCAAAGTCTCAACAGCAAAATTAGCAGCTTTTTTTATCTAGGTTTTCTAATGGCTATGAAAGTAACTATATCATCATATATGCATTTCTATTATTTCAAGCCAGGTGTTCAGGGTCTTTAAATGCTGTTATTGTGTTGTTTTTTTAAACTAGACTTTCACTGACAATTAAAATTCACAGTTGGGTATTTTCCGCTGCCTTTTTGCGTCTATGTGCTGGTAGTAATATTGCATTGATAACTTCCACTAATCAATCAATTCTGTTCTATTCTGTTGATGGAAATCAAAAGACCGAGGACCCAAATACAAATGGGTTTCTGCGGCCTTTGTTCATATTGAGTGTTCACGTTCAGTTTGTTTAAGCTCAAACACACAGGAGTGTGATTTACCGCTGCTTTACACAGCAGGTATTGATCTTCCAGTCCAAAATGTTCTCTAGTATTAAAACACCTTAATTCATGTTTTTTGTTGTTGTTTTTTTTGTTTTTTTTTATGTTCTAGGGAAAGCCCTGCTTTCAATTGTAATGACATGGTTAAAATGCGAGGCCTCCTTTGTCTCAGTGAATGGTAAATTAGTTGAATGTGATTCATTTGAAAATCCAAATTTACTGGCACACAAAATGGAGACCAATTCAAAGAAAAAATGTATTAGTCTTGACATATGTCTATAGATTGTACTATGGTACTACTATGTGCTCTTAAAGCTATGGAAAATGACATGTACTTCCCTATCACACTCACATATTCATGCTAATATAAGGTGTTATCTAAAGCAGTGGTTCTCAACTGGTGGGTCGGGACCCATAAGTGGGTCATTATGAGTGGGTCGCAGAGCAGACGCCAAACATTCATCTTTAGAAAGGAGCCCATGAATGAACTAATGTTTCAATGTTAATTCGTTTCAATGGCTTAATATTTCATTGAGTTTAGCCCCAATTGTTGCAGCTTTTTGTTTGTTCAGTGTTTTTAACAGTACATGAAGGCATTGTTGATTACTGCAATACTGGTGAATACATTGTTTTGGGTCATGACTTAATGACTAAGGACACATGTGGGTCCTGAGGCTGGACCACTGATCTAAAGCGGTCTCTGGGTTTCCCTGATTTGACATTGACTTTTTTTCCCTTTTTTTGCTTTACCAGGCTCAGAAATTGAAGTCCAACTCCAGTGCTGATGGTGTCCTCTGTGTGGTGAGTGTATAACCGGTATATAACCCATATTTAAACACTCCATCCCTTTTCACCACTATTTCACCACCACTTCCACCACTATTTAAGCATTGTTTGAAGTCACAAACAGTGTTGCCTTTGAGCAACACCTTTAATATCAAAGGAAGCATTTCAAACCGGTAAACACAAAGCAATTTTTTGAAATGGAGAATACCCAGGAGTAGGATGTTTGCTTGTAGAAAACATTTCTTGTTAGTGAAGAAAGGTACCGCGTACCGTCCTGACCCCGGTGAACCACGGTGGCCGAGCGCTTACAGACGGCGTCCACCGGTCTTTGTACAATCCTGGTCTTTGTAGTCCCTTCAAGGCTCAAGTGCGACCGTTGCTTTTCTGGTGGCTTTTAAAGTTCACAGTAAATGCCATTGTATAATAATAAGGGCCTGTTATACACCGGGGTGACATTTAATGGAAACCGGGATAAGAGATGACCCAGCCACTGGCAGTTTTATTAGCCAGTCAGAAAAGTGTGTTTTTAATAAATATATATATATATATATATAATGGGTCTGTATATATATATATATGTGTGTGTGTGTGTGTGTGGTTGAAGGCAGAAGGACCGGTCACCATTCTAACTCAATAGGAAAATTGTGATTTAATTCTTGTAATATAAAGCGAATACATTTTTTCTTCGTTTGGTTTGAATCTCAGTGGCTAGTTCATCTCCATATTATTAATTTTGAGAGGTCCCGTTTGACAGTTTTATTTCATTAAAGAGTTATTAAGGATCTAATATTAATGAGTTTTGGCCATAGACTACTCCGCAGTAGTCTATGGCCAAGGCCAGGAGGGCGGCCATTCAACCCCCACCCTCAATGAGCCAACTATGGATCGTTTCCGCTGCTGGTTGCAAAAAATCTCAAGCAATGGTGGCGCCTGTAACGTGAAATCTAAGGCTTCATAACGGTTGTGTGTAAACCAATGGGCGACGTCACGGATGCTACATCCATATTTGTTTACAGTCTATGTTCTAACTTTTCTTTTTCCTTCTCTCTTTTTTTTCAGGACCCACAGGTGGATGGTCGAGAAATGTCCAACGGCATCCCCAGAAACTCAGCTGTGTGCAGGTGGTCTCCCCCAGGCCTGCTAGCTCTGTTGCCCCCGCTGCTCTGGCTGTCTCAATGCACACCGACCGTCTTGTAGCCTAGCCACTCCGAAGCCACAAACACAAATGGACTGACTAATAACATATTTGTATAAAAGAGAAGAAACAAAGCAGAACTATATCCTCTGTTCCCAGTAAAAGCTGTTGTGTTTTTATTTCCCTCTGGATTCTGTAGCTCTTTCATTTCATTTCTCTTCAATACCTCCATTGGTTTTTGGGTTTTTTTTGTATTGCAAATGTGCGCTTAACCAAGTGATCAAGTCTTAACTCAATTTGATATTTGTTCCCTTTTCATTTGTTCAAAAAGGGATTTAAAAAAAAGCTTCTCTGTCGCTCACTGGGTTACATTACTGTCAGACTACATTCCAATACATCTGGCTGCTTCCCATACAGAGGACGCATGTGTCAATCATCACTTCAACCACTTCTTTCAAATCTTTCAGCCAAACCTTTAAAGACAAACATCACAGCCAGTGTTGACATCCGTCTTTCAGGTCCCACCCAGACTCATCTGTGATATCTGTGTGTTTGTGTGTGTGTGTGTGTGTGTGTGTTTTGATTATGGTGCCAGTGGTTATTCACCGTATAATCAATCCATCAAAGCAGTTCAAGTTAGATATTAAACTTCTGAGTTGTGTAGAAAACACAAAAATAATCACCTGGAAACATTTTTCGGTTGGTAGGATCCCCGGACTGTGAACAGCTGTCCCAACGTCGCTCTTGTTCAGCGCTGAATTAAAAAGCACACGAGAAACACACACACATTTGAATACTGGGTTTTTGATCTCATTCTCTCTCTTTATCTGTCTCCCTCTCTCTTGCACACTCTTACACACACAGATATGCACACACACATACACACTCACACCAGGCTTAACACTCTGTTTCTACACCTTTTATAACCAACTTAATTTTTTCAGACTTAAAACTCCTCACCCCTAAAAAAGTTGATAATCCACCAGATTTAAGCTCTTCTAAAGATTGTACATGCGTGCCACTGTCATGACGTCTCTCTCTCTCCCCTCTCTCTCTCACTCTTTCTCTCTCTCTCTCTCTCTCCCTCACAGAGAGTAGCCTATAAAGATAGTTATTTGCTTCTGTGCCGAGTAGTTTCTTGTGAGTGATTTAAGGAGCTGGTGTAGTTATCTGAGGCGAGCGTTGCGCTCCACGATGCACGGTCCGACGTCAGTTACCGAGCAAGTCTTTAGCACTGTACTGTATTCAGTTATTGTATTTTTACTATACTTCGTTTTTCATGCTCACAGAATCCCACACAATTGCCACGGCAATGAAACAGTGAACGTGTTGAGGCAATGCATTCATTCATTCATTCATCCCCCTCGGCATTCAGCAGAAATAGATCTCTTAACTTGATCATTGTTTGATGGTCAGCAATCGTATTTAGTAGTAATTTACACAAAGCTTTGGCAAGTATCCCCCCCCCCCATGCCTTTATTAACTCTTTTCCAATAATAATAACCACATATTAACATGTGGCATGTTAAGGAAAATGACGTTTTACACAAGCATTTATGACATGTATGGCTGCTTGGGTTCCTGTGGGTTCGTGTGGCTTCTTGAAATGTAATTACTGTATACTAGAACCTACGTGTTCATTATGAAGCGTTTAACATGATATATGTGCTGTACGTTTTTTGGCTGACAATAAATGTCAAGATGATAGTTTATTTCAGAGCATTGTGAAATATTTTGACATTCAGAGATACGTTAAATAATACAGAATCTTGTTAGCTTGTTTTTTTTTTTATAACAAGCTATATGTATATTTCTCCTGATATGTACATGATAATAGAATAGTACTATTGCATCTGAGAAAGAGGATATCAATGTAACTGTCCTATATTACTGCAATTAAAATACTACTCTTTTCCTAAGTATATTGACTTTGTATCATAGCCCCACTCTTGATTTTAGTTCAATATAATCATATTTTTTTGGGGACAGACATCTTATTTTTCTATTTTTAACTTTTGTTATGTCTATGACGTTATTTAATACGAGCTGGACTGGACTGTGTACTCAGTTAGACTAATGACTATCTATGATCTTAGGACTGTACGTTAGTTTTGGCCACAAAATGACTTGCATTGGAATAGGCCTTTATCACAGAGGCGTCACAGGGCAAAACCAGGTGAAACTCAATAAGGTAATGATGGGCCTGCCAGCACCCATCATTATCATGAGATACACCGGTGTTCACCCCTACTGTTACACCTCTGTGATGAAGGCCTGTTGCAATAAGAACTTGCAGAACACGAATCAAACCATTAGTATTCTGTCGTCCAACTAAATGTTTTGAGGGTTTTATGGTGGTAAAACTATTGGATAGTTAGTGGCAGATACCAGCAGACGTGTTTTTATTTGATTTTTTTTATAAGAAAACATGTTTATGTGATTGTGGGGCGATTGGATTTGGACGTTAAAGGTCCTTGAAAGTTTGAAGACCAAAAGACCTTTTGAGACCTTTGTCTCGTTTAAGTGGATTTTATATTGGAAACACTCAGTTTCTAACCACACAGCTACAGTACCAGGGTTAATACGTGGTTTAAAAACGGTTCCTCTTAGTGCTGGCATAAGGTATTAGTGGGCCAAAAATTGCAGTTTGTAAAGAAGGGAAGCAAATTGAATAGAATGATGGTGATAGTTGCATTCTTCTCTCACTGTCTGTTGTCAAGGATTCAAGACATGTGTTTTTTTTGGAGACGCGCCTATCCAGTACCATTTCCTTCTTAGCTTGTGAAAATGTAAAATCTATTGTACAAAGTTATGATTAAAACTGTTGAATCATCTCAGACCCGATGTTGTCGCATTAATTCATTCATTCAGAAGGCAGTTAAGGACTTAAGAAAATACTCAAGAAAGATGGAGTATATATAGTATACATAGGGTTAAAAAAAGTTTGATAAGTGACAGGAGTCAATCTGAAAGCCAATAGTGCACAACTGCTTGCTGGTTGGTGTTGGGGAGATACAGAGAGAGAGAGGATGAGAGGGGGGGATAAGGGAAGTCATTTTAGCATGTTCTGATGTCTGGGATGGGTGACTAGCTGGAGCAAAACCTCAGAAGCAGTTCAGGAATCAAACCAGGAGCCAGGCTACCGGTTCCACTCACTTGCATGCATGCATTATCCATCCTCCCCACTGCAGAGGAAGCACAGAGTCAGCCAATAGCGCCATTGACCCATTGTTCGACGTACACAACGGACACGTTCATTAGCATCTACCCAGTGATGTGGACCATGTTTTGTTATAGGCAACACATTATACTACACTACTGTGTTGTAGATCAGAGATCGTTGAATGTTTGAAGTCAATTGGTTCTTTGGTAATGAGGAAGGATAGGCCCTTTGCACAGAGGTGTCATCGTAGGACATGTCGTTCATAACACTAATGATGGGTCTGCTACTTTTATGTACCATGGCACGGGTAGTAGACTTATCTTCACTAGTTTAGTCTGCTTCCCGCACCCAGGTACATTAAAAAAAAGAGCAGACCCATAACTAGTGTTGTGTTACGAGCAACACCTGTGTTTTCCTACGGTAATAAGGAAGAAAAGGTTCAACTTCAACAAACCCCTCAAGCTTTAGCAATATAACTGATTAATGCGATGGGCAGCCACCTCCCAGCACCAGCCCTCTCCCCGACAGCAGCGACGGTCGCTGGTGGAGCCCAGCGGAGGGCAGGGAGGCTGGGGATACTCCCCAGCCTCAATTTGGTGTTGGAGGTATGTGGAGTATGTGTGGTTGGTGGCTGCTTTAAGCAGCCCCACCGGGCCCGAGTCAGGCTCAATAGACGTGTGAGGTGAGGCTGCATACCTGTGGTGCATTCGGCAATCAAGGCCCACAGGATAAACCAGCCACCACCACACACTCAAGAAGAGCGTGGACATGTAAGCACTTATCACCTGCTCTGCCTGCTAACTATTACAACTTTATATACTTTTTATAATAAACCGGTTCACAACATCTACCTGTGTCCTGGTTGTCAGAGGAGCCCAGCAAAAGCCACTCGGCAAAAGCCGTGGTGTGTAGCAGGGTCATCTGCTACAATATGTGTGAATATGTATAAATGCTTTTTTGTATGCGTGTTCTGTTCAGAATTTACACAACACTATAAATGTGCCTGAGATGTACCTTCTTCCTGTAGGTGTAGGTCTACTACACCTACAGGATTTCTTTCCTGCATTTCTTTCCTGTATACTAATTTCTTAAGAATAAGAATATTTTATAAAGATCTAAATGAATAAAGATGTAAAATGTCCTTTTCAATCTTTATGTACAAATATGTTTCTTGAATATGTATGTACAAATATGAATGGTTGAATAATTGTCAAAAAAACATGAAGTCAAATATATACTGTATATATATATATATATATATATATATATATATATATATACACACACACACACACAGTATATATTTGACTTCATGTTTTTTGGACAATTTTTCTTTCTAACGTCACCCCTGTGTAATGTGGTGAGGCCGGGCATGTCTAGGTGGGAGGTAGTACTCTCCTGCGGGACTGACATGACATAACCTTTAATAGAAAATATATGAATGAAGGCATAACTTTCCACTGGGTTTGAATGGAGTATTCATAGCCCTCAGGATAGGGATGCAAACAGAATGTCATATTATACTGTAATTATCACCACAGAATGGGAGGCAGGCAGCCTGAGGTAGGCTTAAGTTTTTCAAAATAAAATATTTAAAAATTACCCTTTTCTTCCCGTAGGTGGGGTAGCCTACAACAGGTTGAAGTACAAGTGTAATTAAACATTTTTTGTGCTGAAAAAGCTAATATGTGAGCTGTGACTCGTGGCTGTTTTGGCACTGCACATTGAGAATACTGCAAAAAGATATTAATATCTGGAGGCTACATGACAGATTAAAAAGGGGTCTGTAATATAGTTTAGGTGAATGCAAAAAGATGCAGTTGAAGTCCACATTGTGCACATAACCTCATCTCAAACCGTACAGTTTTTATGAAACCCCTCATGCTGAGATTTGCAGGTTGTTTAGATGTAGTTTAGTGTTGATTGTGGAGTGTGTGTGGTTGGTAGCTGGTTTAAGCAGCCTCACCTGGCCTGAGTCAGGCTGATAAACCGGCCAAGTCCACCGACACCTCCGCCAGCCTCCGGCAGCAGCCCCAGGCCTCCGGTCTCCAGGATGGAGGGTGGGGTTGGCAGGTCACCCTGGGAAGGTGTGCGGACAATGGGGTTGGGTATGTTAACCCTGTTAAGAGAGTCCAGTTTATAGGGGTTTTTTTT
>OMKN01018817.1:0-12159 GCA_900302345.1 Melanonus zugmayeri
AGGAGGAGGATTTGGGTCAGGGTGGACAGATGCTGGGTTTATTACTCTGAGGAGATTCAGCAGATTATCCAGCATTCTAGCTCACATATTAAGATCTGTGTGTGCACTCCTACACACACAGACGCACACAGTTTGTTTTGTACCATACAAACAAACACACACCTATAGTCATCCACTTCCAATAGAAACTTGTATCGCTGTATTGTATTGAGAAAAAGAGGATTGAGAGAGAGAGAGAGAGAGAGAGAGAAAGAATGATGGAGAGACTTTTGGAACAGTGTCGGCTTGTCATGCCTGGCGGATAAAGCTGTCTAGAACTACTCGCCATGTCTGACAGCTCCTGCCTCATTATTCAGAGTTGTGTTTGGCAGATGTCTTTATCCAGCCCAACAAACAGTAGATAGATGCACGTTTCTCAATGCACACACACACACACACACAAACACCCACACACACATTCACGCCGTGTCTCACACACACCCACACACAGACACACACACACACACACGCGCACACACACAACAGGGGGAAAGTGATTGTGACGAAGACACATTACACTTCGCTAACTTTTAATCATGAATTACTAGTAGGAGTGAGTCTACAAATCCCACCGCTAATGTAACACAACTCATCCTGTTGTTCCAACACAAACACTCACACACACGTTGTCAAAGGAAGCTCCAGCTGGACCCAACGTGGGGGAAACGGTGTAAACTGAGACGGCGGAAAATACTCTCATTGGCTCTGCATTTCTATCCACTCTGTTTGGTTAAATACATTCTTTTCTTGAGGATGTGAAGTATATTATTAACACTATTAATAGTGTGGAGCGTACTCATGCAGAATAATAGAGGAAAGGTTTATGGAGGTGTGTGTACTGTGGCTATTTAATTCTAAAAGCAGGTGAACGTCTGCATCGTCACCTTTGGGGGAATAATCAAAGCAATCAGGAATGATTATGAATTGAACTATAAAACCCTGAGATATCGCTCCAGGAAGCAAACAGCCTCTCAAGTCTCTGGGATTAACTCAACACAGTGGATTTACCTCCAATTAACGAGCGAGGCTGTGACTACATCTGAAGACGTCTAATCCAGACCATTAGCGGCCTGATTAAGACTTCTGCTCCGTCTGTCCGTCTGTCTCCCCACGTAGCTTAGGCTCATAAACCTCGTGTGTCTGTACACTCTCTGCAGCGTTTGTACTTCTCCTATTCCTACACATCCATATATATTATTCACATTTTCTGTTCAGAAAGTGGTCAGTGGATTTGAGGGGTCTGATGCTTTTGCTGGTGGACCAAAAAGTCGATTTTCCACCTAGCTTTGTGTGTTTGTTCGTTGTCCTCCCTCCCTCCCTCGCTCCCCTTCTTTCTTTCAGAAGCAAATAATCTCTAAAGACGTTGTTAATCTGCTTAATCTTTATCCCGTGTCCAATGCAAACCTCGTGAATGAAGTCTCCGATGTCCCCGGGGTGGGGTGCGGCGGGGCGTATGGGGTACTGGTGGTCGTGGTGCAGGGGCCGCTCATCCAGGCGCCGGATGCCCACCTTCACACACTCCGCCTCCAGCGCGTCCGGCTGCTGGAGCTGACTCAGGTCATAGTCCTGCATGGACACGGACACGACACACACACACACACACACAGAGTTTAGAGAAAAACAATGTTCTGCTTCCTATTGCTAAGACAGATGCACCGATTCCAGGCTAAAATAGGGGATTATCAGAAAATATAATCAAAGATCAAATCATTATTGTGGAATGTTTTCACACAAGAATATGATGTAAACGCCATAACTCTTATAATGAGCTAATTAGGTTATTTAATCTGATTGGCTGGAGTTTTTTTAACAATGTGAGGCCACGCCCATATGTGGAAATCAATTCCTGCCCAGCCGAGGCCAGACTGATACTCATTGTGAAACGCAAACTTGAACATCTGGATGGTTTCATGAGGCTTGTCCATGTCTTTCTCAAGAGCTGTTTACCAGAGCTAACTCAGGGATCGACCTGGCAGCTTTCCAAGGACATCTTCCCAGAAGCAGCATCAGCCGTACAGAACACCCCGGGGTGCTTTGCCCCCTGCACTGGGCTGGGCCTCTAGCAAACAAGATGCACATGCATATTGTCAATCTAACTAGGTCTTCCATTCAGACTAGAGCACCCAGCCCTGGGCTCCGGCCCCTTCTCCTCGACGCGTCCTACCGCCAGAGTCGAACGCTTTCATTGGATTTCATTTAGGTTTGGGTTTTTTAACGTTTTGCAAAGATGGGTGGGTGTCAAACGGAGGGACTTTGCCAAACATGTTTGTGTTCAGAGGGTTGTCACCACAAACATGGTCGTCTCATGTTTGGCAGATGGAATGGGGAGGGATGTGTGTATGCGTGTGAAGATGGTGGTGTGTGTGTGTGTGGAGGGGGGGGACTCTCTCTGCCTCTTCATCACATCCTCAACCAGATGAGAGAGAACAGACTGATAGATAGATAGATAGATATATAGATAGATTAGAAAGTATTACAAATGACTCAAATTGAAAATGTGTTTTGAGTTTATATTGCACTCTCACATAAAAAGCCCAAATGTAAGATATCTACGTACCATGAAAACACCTCAGAAAACCAGTGATCCAGAGCTGGTAATGCACGGTGATTTGAGTAATTGTGAGCTGGATTTTACAATGTTGTGGCAACTTACAGCAATTTTCCACTACTTTCTAATTTAAACATAGTACTTTTCTTTAAGCCAAGTTTTGCAACCTATGCATTTTTCCATTATTCTCACCTATGAATATGTGAGAATGATGTCTATTTTTGTGAATCGGGGCCTAGAGATACATAACGTGTGAATCTTCCAGAGAGTGAGGCAGTAGAGAGTGATGCAATATCGGGAGAGGAATAACACACCGGCACAAAAGAAGCAATATGAACGGAAAAGAAAGAACTGTGAGATAAGGCCATGTGTGAATGATGTGTGTGTGTGTGTGTGTGTGAACCAAAGAGATAAAGTGAGAGAGAAATTGCAGAAAATAAGAAAGAAAATAAGGTGAATGACCTGGTCCTCCTCTCCGCCCCCCTCCTCGTCGTACTTCAGGATGTTGTCGCGGACGTCGTCCTCGGGGTCGATGAGCAGCTGCTTGGCCTGCCGCTCCTTGTCCCTCCTCTTCATCCACATCACAAACATCAGCACCAGCACTGCAGCCGGGACACAGGAGCAAGATCATCAAAGAGGCCGTGAAGAAGAAGAGTGGAACGTGAAGCGCGGTGTAAATTAAAGTGTTTCTGGTTGAACGCCACCGACAGCCGAAGACTTCTTGGGTGGGCTCCTCCTACCCACCTGAACAGGAAGTCAAGGCTCCTTATGAACTACGCTCCGGGGACTTCCTGCTAATGAAAAGCCTTTCTGTTTGCCGCCCCTTCTGCTTGGAACCTTCTACAGAGCATCTTGAAACTGACTGACTTTAGAGTATCGGTCAATGCCTTTGTACCTCATTTTTAAACTTATTCTGCAGACTCTAAGAGGTTATATGTGTATAAGTGTGTGTGTGTGTCTGTCTGTGTGTGTGTGTATCTGAGCGCAGGGCAGGCTCACCTAGCATTACAATGATACAGATAAGGATGGCGATGATGGCTCCCGTGCCCAGGCCGGCGGCGA
Organism: Melanonus zugmayeri; assembly: GCA_900302345.1. Classification (NCBI taxonomy): domain Eukaryota; kingdom Metazoa; phylum Chordata; class Actinopteri; order Gadiformes; family Melanonidae; genus Melanonus; species Melanonus zugmayeri. Next base: position 3,650 of record OMKN01018817.1, read on the forward strand.
TGATGCGCTCCATGTCCACGCAGTCGCCGTGGTGATCGCACTGGCACACCTTGACGCGCAGGTAGGACGTGTTGGACATGGGCAGGTTGCCGGAGTCCGTGATGATGATGGGCACCGTGTAGACGCCGCTCTCCAGGAAGCCGATGCGCAGCCGCAGCTGAGCTTGGTCGCCTGGGGCCAGGAGGATCATGGGATCGATATCAAGTGAACAAAATTCAACAAATGCAGTAGTATATATATATATATATATATGTTTTGACTCTGGTTCCTTAACCATGATCTGATTATACAGCGCCAATACTGACCGTTGAGGCGCATGAGCGTCCAGTTGCGCCGGGTGTCCGCGGGCCGGTTGGTGAGCTCGAAGGCGAAGGGGCCGGCGTTGGGCGTCAGGTCGGGGTCGTTGGCCGTGATGTTGATGCCGTTGGGCTCAGGCCGCTCGCACATCTCCACCTCGGGGGGGAAGACGTGCGGCGCGTTGTCGTTGATGTCCAGCAGGTATATCTGGAGGGTGCCTGTGCCGCTGGCAGGCGGGTTTCCTGGGAGGAAACAGTAACATGACATTTCATGGAAGGATAATGAAGCGAGTGAGTTGTCTCCTGTTCCTGTTTACTCATTATTGTATGACTAGTAATATTAGACAAAAGTAATACTAATCAAAGTAATGTTACACAAGCAGCTCTACCACACGGCTAACACAGTGGTAGTGCGTTGGCAGTATTTGCTCAGATAATATCAGGTGTGTGAACAACGTGGGACCAGGGTGGATAGATTACTGGCAACCGCATTAATATGACTATTTGCTTCTCCTGCAACGCCATCTTCACAGGAGGTGTTTAGAATATCTCTCAATATGCTTCAGGAATCTCAATATCACACGAAAACAGCTACAAAAGTACGTGAGTGAATTGTTAAAGCATGTTAACCAAACCACATGAACCAGTTGACATGTTTATGATCATATGTAGTCTGAACCAGTGTAGTCTGAACCAGTGTAGTCTGAACCAGTCTAGTCTGAACCAGTGTAGTCTGAACCAGTATAGTCTGAACCAGTATAGTCTGAACCAGTATAGTCTGAACCAGTATAGTCTAAACCAGTCTAGTCTGAACCAGTATAGTCTGAACCAGTATAGTCTGAACCAGTGTAGTCTGAACCAGTATAGTCTGAACCAGTATAGTCTGAACAAGTGTAGTCTGAACCAGTATAGTCTGAACTAATGTAGTCTGAACCAGTGTAGTCTGAACCAGTATAGTCTGAACCAGTGTAGTCTGAACCAGTGTAGTCTGAACCAGTATAGTCTGAACCAGTGTAGTCTGAACCAGTATAGTCTGAACCAGTGTAGTCTGAACCAGTGTAGTCTGAACCAGTATAGTCTGAACCAGTATAGTCTGAACCAGTATAGTCTGAACCAGTGTAGTCTGAACCAGTATAGTCTGAACCAGTGTAGTCTGAACCAGTATAGTCTGAACCAGTATAGTCTGAACCAGTATAGTCTGAACCAGTGTAGTCTGAACTCAGCTGAACAGCTCTTCTAAATATGAGGAGATGCTGAGGAATCATGGGCTGGGCTGAATATTCTGTCATTTGCCTGTTGAGCAGGGCAGCAGAATCCAATCACAAGGGGTCACTGGAGACCCATTTGGCGTTGGGAGTGGAAGTGGAGGCCGTTCAACCTTGAATGATTTTCTGCCTCAGAAACAGATATGTCTCTCTCTCTGTGGCCATGCATCCAGAACCCAGACAGAGGACATAGACAAACTGGACAGACGGCAGCGAAGGATGTCGGACCTTTCAATGAATGAGACAGTGGTGTGAATGAAGAACCAATCGGGGGGGAATCCACGAGGAGGACGTTTGATAAGAGAATAGTCTGGGGTGGGATGCAATTACTCGACTGGATAGCGGGACAAGGCCTTTCCATTTCCTGACTTCCTGTCAGAGTGTAGGAGCCTCTAGCTAGCGGAGGTCAGAGCATTACATCTCCCCGACATCCGAGTCCGGATTTTCTCTATTTAATCAATGCCGATGCAACGCAACTACATCGCCGAACGCGGTAGTAAGTAGCGGATCAAATAAAGAGGAACTGTAAAACAAACCGGGCTTCGGTTTCCAGGCGCGCCCTTACAGAGCTGAGACACGGTCCGATCGAAAGTTAGCTAGGCGGGGGTTTACCGTTGTCGCTGGCCTTGAAGGTGACGTTGTAGAGGTTGTTCTTGACGTAGGGGGACTCCCGGTCCAGGACCGCCCGGGTCGAGATCCTTCCGTTGAACGGGTCGATCTCCAGCCAGTTGGCCGGGTCGTACAGCTTGGAGTACCTGCGTTTTAGAGCCACTCACTCACTTAAGATCGCTTGGATGACCCACAATGCATTTTGACACATGATCCTATCATTCAGGGCTTCATTCCGTAGGCGAGGCGCTGCGCCTGCGCTAAACCAGACGTTCACAACATGACGTTCATGTCAGCATCTGCATTCAATTTGACAGAAAATGCAGGCTACAATTATCCTAATATAATGAAGCTAATAGTAGACAATAAGCGCTCCGTAATGAAGCGATCTGAAGCAGGGAGTGAAAGGCGGACTCAGCGGTCCGAGTCCCTGGGGGTCTGCCGGTGTTCACTTCTGGAGCCTGAGCGGGGATCGCCTCTCTTTTTTGCCGCTTTAACGCCATTGTGTCGGCGTTTCAGTATTCAGGTAACGTTGCTAGACTTCCCCGTTTAAGATCACTTTATTACGGAGCGTGAATCCAGAGTAAACATGCACCGTTCATTTAGAGACTTCAACATGAATACGTCTCCTCCTCCTGAAGCATTAGTTCTCTTAATAATTCATACATTAATACATGATGGCATAGTCATCCGTCAGGTATTAGTGAGTGAAATGTAAGAATATCTATTTATAGTTGACTGTGCTGTATGAGACAATTTAGCTTTTAGACCGCTCCAATGACCAACCAGGGCATCTCTTCTCTGATTGGTTCGGGGAATCCATCTTGCCTGTCAATCACATAGCTACGCTCCACCACAGCTGCATGAATGCAACACCTCTCCATGGCAGAGAAACTCAGAGATGCCTTATTTTCTAAATCTTTCTCTCTTCTGCTCTCTTTCTAACTCTCAAATCTTGCCTACAGCCGCCTCTATCCTGTTTTATTTGGTTATTATAATGACCCACGAGAATTTGAACCATAGTCAAACGATGATTGGACTATTCAAATGTTAGGGTACAGCCCTACGCTTTTGCTTGCCTCTTTCTCTGAAGCACTTCCCCCTCCACTAAGCTTTTGGTGGGAAACCCTGCCGTTCAGACTGTGTGACTTCCATTCACCACAGCATTAAAGTCAACAATGGAAAAACCTATTGAATCTTGTGTTCTGAGCTTTGCACCATCTAACTACATTTAGTTACAAAGATGTATCTGCAATGGTTAAGGCAGTGTCGTACGTCCACCATGAAGCACCTAGTCAGCCGCAGTGGAAGTTGTATTATAGCCAGGTCTCTCTTGTTAGAGAAGAGATGTTACCTCTCAATAAGACCTCAACCTGGGTGTGGCGTGGGTGTGGGTGCGGGTGGAGCGGTCCTTACCGAACGGTCTGCCTCATGTATCGGTCGGGGTCCTGCGCGGTGAAGGTGGTGAGCAGAGAGCTGGCGGGCAGCCCCTCCTCCAGCTTGATGGACTTGGGGTCCGGGGAGAACTCGGGGCTCTCGTTGACGTCGAGGACGCGCACCGACACGGTGGAGGTGGACTGGCGGGGCAGGTGGATGCCGCGCGCCAGCGGGATTTCGTTCTCCGTCACCACCGTCAGCATGAAGGAGCGGGTGAGCTCAAAGTCGATGGGCTGGAGACAGTCGTGATGGAGATCCCATTTATACCATTTATCATTTGACATTGTTTTTCTTCCCTTCTTTTTGTTTTATGTTTTTGCATATTTTACCTGGTAGGAAGGTTATTTGAGTATTTATGCATTTTAATTTCCATTATTTTCTTTAAATGATCATATCCTCATTGAATTATGCATTTATTCATGCATGGTCTCATTGGGTCTTACACGGTCAAGGTATTCAAAGCAGCACTTGTAGGCTGCCTGCCTCACTTTTATCCCTCAAGCTTTACCTCTGCTCTGCAATGTATTTTGAATGTAATGTAATGTATTTTTAATTGTTCTAATCAGAACAGACAAGGTCTTCTAAGCCCTGAAGAGGACGACTCAAAGGAAAATGTGTTTCTAGTTGAGTCGGTGATAAGGGTTAAGCCACATGGGCTCATCTATTTTTCTCCAGATTAGGACAGAAACCAGCCAGGTCTCAAATGTGTAACAGTCAGGGGTGGACCGGCCATCGGGAGCACCGGGAGTTTTCCCGGTGGGCCGCTGGACAATTGGGACGATTTATTTTTTCCTACGGCCAGGTGTGGGCCGGTCTGGGTCAAAAGGTCCCGGGCCATTTTTTGGTCCCAGTCTGCCCCTAATAACACTGTATGGGGAGCCAGCACAACAAACAGGCACAATGGGAAATGTGTCCGTATGAGTGTTTGACACATTCTTGCCCATGCGTGTGTGTGTGTGTGCTGTGGAAACCACGGCGCGCACCTTGACCACGGTGAGCAGGCCCTCGTTGGTGGTGGGGTCGGTGGGGATGGAGAAGCGTCCGGTGGGGTCTCCGGAGGTGATCCGGTAGGCCGCGTTCCAGGCCGAGGTGTGGGGCTGGTCCTTGTCCGTCACCGTCAGGTTCGACACGATCACGTTGACGCGGCTCTCCTGGACGTCGCCGAAGAACTGTCCGGTAAAAAACGGAGAGCGAGCGAGACAGTCAGACAAACGATGATGAAAGATAACAACCATGGTGGTGTGATGGAGGGAGTCAAAGAGAGAGAGACAGATCAGTACTAACAGCAGTACTACTTATTGATGACAAAGAATGACTGCTTCTTGTTTTGTGTTCATTAGTAATAATAAAATGGTAGTTGTATGAATAAATTATAAATACATTATTAAACATTTCTTAAGTACACTTAAGAAATGCAAAAAACAGATCATGCATTCAAATCAAAATCATTTCATAATTGCAAGTTCAGCAGTTCTTCCTCCCAACATCCATGAGGTGATACTTAGGGACTTAGAGATGTACTTGAAGAGCCTGCAAAGAGATGTCCCTCCACCACTGAGGAGGCGAGCTCTACTTCACACCAGGTGTTTCTCCCAGTTCAGACATAGCGCTCCTATCTTCTACACTCGAGTTCCTCCGCGTTGCTTCTTCTCGTGTAGTTATCTCCTCTAACCCCGGTACGTCTCCTTGTCTTCAAACCCTACCTCCGCGACTCCTACGGCTCCCGGCGAATCCCTCGTCTTTCCTCCGCTCCCTCGCCTCACCCTCCTACCTTCGGATCGCTCTCCTCCATCGCTCTCCGCCTCGGAAAACCCCTCTTGATCTCGGACTTGACTTGTTAACAACGCCCCTTCAAACACTGACTTACATCACACACACAGTATAAGCACACACTTCACAAACACTGGGCCATACGTCCCCCCCAGCTCAGGCCCCATTTATTATTTTGTGGAAGTGTCCGGGAATAAATCTTCTTTATTTCAATCCTGTGTCGCCTGCCTTGGGTTTCTGCTACACCGGTCTCCGTTCGTAGTTCGTAGGAATAGCGTCGTCAATAGTAAACACTGGCTGGTCAATTACTTCCACGTTTAGTTTCCCCATCCATCTACCATTCAGAACCAATATGGCCGCTACGTGAATAAGGTCTACGGGCCGCCAAGTACGATTAATTTACACGGTGAGAAGAGGCCAAATTGGTTCTAGATGGTTACTTTCTCTTGTGCACTCGTGTACTTCATTTTCTTTTGCAACTTTCTGACTTCTTCTCACAAGGTCCCCAAAAAGTCTGGGCTCAAAAAAAGTTCAGGCTCAAAAGGCTGGATGGGAACGGCCAATGACACGCCGGGGGGGAGCCTACCATGTCGGTGGTGAACTCCGACGGGTTGTCGTTCACGTCCGTGATCCGGATGACGGCGGTGGCGGTGTTGGACAGGCCGTAGGTGGGGTTTCCCTCCATGTCTGTGGCCTGGATGATCAGAGAGTACTGGGGAACTTTCTGTGAAAACAAAACAGAAGAGAGACGACCGTAAGAGTCCAAACTTAAGCCGAGAACAAATCATGCGAGATCATTGATAAGCCGTGAGGACTTCACTACCGGTGCATCACGGTGATGAGGAGCATCCTTCATGTCCTAGGTTGGTCTGACGTAGTGGGATCACTTCAACAGTGGAAGCTAAAATATGTATTGGGTGTGCATTCAGCTAACTGTTCAAATCTTAGAGTTATTCATCATTTCTCACGTGTTCATATGAGACTCAGCCATTGATCAAATCTTCTAGTGCCCAAACGCTTCACTTTGCTGTCATCGGTTTATGGATGTTTTTTTGTGTGGGTATTGGTTATTTATTCATGAAAAAGTTATGAAGTGTAGATAGTTTATAAACTTACATTCCACTGCTGCTCCGCGAATGGTCTGACTTTTTTCATTTTATATGTGAAGAAAATACAGAAATGATCTTAAGATGGAAGAGAAAAAAGAAGAGCTTTAAACTATCTCTTCTGGGATTGCTTGTGGGATCTGTTTACAGACAACTCTAATTGATGTAGACAAGCCGGTAGGATTCAGAGTTTTACATTCACTACAGCTTGCTCTGGATAACACACACACACACACACAAGCTGTAATGTCTGTACACGTACAGAGAAATACACCTATTTATTTTGTCACCTTAAATATACAATCTTCCACCCGTCTCCGTCTCTCACCTCAGAATAATACCTTTTCTTTTTCATTCTCTGCATTTACCAAAATGAATTTTAATCCTTTTCAGGTCAAGCCAGAATCAAATTTAAATTATGCTGTTTATCGTGAGAGCGTCACCTTTGGGTCTGATTCATGATGAAATGCGATGCTGCTCAGACTTTTCTTATACTTTTCCACTGACATTTAAGGGAGATGAAAGGGACGGCAAACGCCTGTCTCCGGTCTTTCCATAAATTTGAAAGATGCAAATTTGCAGACGGTCAGAGGAGGCTAAGCCGGGATGTCAGCGTGGGGCCTTTCAAGTTAGTGGTGGTGAGCGATGATGTGGGTTAAGTCTAGCAGCGACGATGCTAAGACGGGTTTCATATGGAGAATCCATCAATGTTTCCTTCAGGTGCAGCTCATCAATTTCATTGTCAACATGCGTTGCTCTATTTGGCATTTTCCAAAAATACAGACGAATGACAAAAGACAAATGTGTCTCATTTAAACACTGTCGATTTTTTGACTGCAGCCATCAATTGTATTATTTTATTATTTAATCTAAAATGGACGGAGTCTCTGTATGTCTCAATGTTCTTGACGACATCCGGTCGACTTCACACTCGGCCGGTGTGTGGCCGAGGACCCGAGGGAGAGCAGTGTCCGGTGGTTTGGGTGAGCGGTTCTCCAGAACTCCTGGAGGCCAAGCGACGGCTCCTACAGGAACGCTTTGAACGGCCACTGCACTGGTACTGAGACTAATGAACGTCTTAAAAATAAAAACCAACGATAGGGGCACACACACACACACACACACACACTAAGGGACCCAGACAAACACACAGAGACAGGAACACGCGTTACCTCCCGATCGAGACCCGCTGCGACGGAGATGATGTCTCCTGTCTTATTGTTGATGGTGAACATGTTGGAGGAGGGGCTCTCGGGGTTCTGGGACAGGATCTTGTATCGCAGCATCCCGTTCGCCGTCTTGGGATCGTCTTTGTCTACAGAAGTCACAGTCATCACTAAGGACCCTGTGGGAGACACACACACACACACACACACGAACAAATTAATGTAAAAGATGAATACATAAAAGACTAATGACTAAGTGGGGCCATGTAGGGGTGCTTTTGTGTGTGTGTGTGTGTGTGTGTTACCAGGTTTGGATCCCTCTGGCACAGAGCCGTTGAACACGGTGTGCGTGAACTCTGGTCTGTTGTCGTTCATGTCGATGACGTTGATGACGATGTCGATGGGGTTCTCCACTTGGTTCCCGTTCAGGTCCACTGCATGAGCTCTTAGCTGCACACACACACACACACACACACACACACACCAATGACATATAAAGCCACCCACATACAGTATGTTCTAGGCTTCATGAATCTCAAGATTGTTTTTTGATGCAAATAATATGTAAAATTGAGATTGAATGATGTTTGTATTCATCTTCCATTGTCTGTGGTTAATGATGAGCTTTAGGCGGAGAATCCCAGGTTGTGTTCTTCACCGAACGCAATCAGTGGTTGCATCTCCACGTGGTGCTAATCAGCCCGTTATTACAGAGCATTGTTCACAACCTGGGTTTTTAAACCACTTCCGTGCCTCACGCGTTTCCTAAACATCACAGATCCTCGCCTCTAGCCTCCAGCCTTCAGCCTCTAGCGCAGACACACAGACAACTCTGTGTAAAACATGAATATTCATCGGGCG
>OMKN01018846.1:4086-20080 GCA_900302345.1 Melanonus zugmayeri
TCGCAACCGCGAGCGTAGTAATGCCCCCCCCCCCCCATGTCAAATGCCACTGGTACCACCTCCGCCTCATTTTGAGCCAGGAAAAACCCATTTCCATTTGTCTGCCCCGTGGCACTGCAGGGACATGATGGAGCACTCATTCATTCATGTTTTGAGTGATTGTGAAAGCATGTACTTTAAAACCTCAGTCATCATGTAATACATATCTATTGGACATGCAAAAGTGCCAACCTCTGGGGCAAAAAGTTTTTAATGAAAGTGGGGAGTAAAAAGTAAAAGGTTGTTCTTTTACAGAATCTCTACCCACAGGGGCAGACCACGAATGCTTGTATGAAGCTGCTGCTTCATACAAGAAGTAGCCTAATTAAAGCTTGCTCAATGACGGCTTACCCAATGGCTGCTTTTGAATGGGGACCCCTGTGCAAAGCCAAATTTTTTTTTGACACTCCAAACTAAAGTTCATGAAAAAAAGCATTCAATTAATTTAGAAAAACACTCAACTTCACTATCCTCATTTAAAAAAGGAGTAAATAATATAACATGGGCCTAATTACAGTAAAAACCGAAAATATATGCTCTTGATTAGCATTGCAACTGACCTTGCACATTGCATCCTGGTGTAAGGAACATATTCTGCCAGCAGCCATTATTAAAATACTTGGTCATTATCAAGTATTTTAATAATGGCTTCTGGCGAGGAATCGCAAAGTGTTTCCCAAGGGTGACATCAGCAGTAATCAGACCTTTACTTCATCTCTGCATTACAGTATGCTTAGCAAGATACAACATTTTGCATCGTAATTAGAGTCTTTAAAGCTTTCTAATAGATGTACAGCATGTCCAAACTGCTGCTGAATACAGCAATTACACTGAATATGTTCAGGGTTTTTAGGGTTTTTTTATGGCATGGCTGATGCAACAGGCTTTATGTGCACAATTTTAGCCGTCCTGTGCTTATAGCATGGCAATTTCTCAACTCAAGACTAATAAAATAACCTTGATGCAAGCAAGCAGTCGCGCTTTTTATACATCATGTTTATAACTGGCAGTCGACAAACCATTAACTTTTAATTTCCCCTAAAAGCTCCATATCGAGCTGCTTGAGCTTTGCTGTCCTTCAAACCCACACCCCAATTATTTTTTCGTTGTCAAAGGTTTAGCAAGATGGTGATGAGTGATTATGATCCAAATAAAAGTTCATAATAATTTGAATGATTTAAAAAAACTAAAACTAAATCAAATTCCCCTCACGGAAATAGTCAGGCGCATATTCGGCTGCATTCAGAAATCCCAGATCGAGATAGAGCTACCAAAGGACCAAAGTCCTGACCTTTTCTCATTCGAGCACGTGCTGCTGTAGTTCCTGGCCTCGGCTGCTTGACTGACGAGCCAAGGGTTTTGCGTGGCGTGATGATGTGAGTTGCTACACCACGCTTGACGGTTCATGTCAGGAAGATACAAACACGTGGTGTAATCCACCATTTCGCGAAGGTCACTTTCCAGGGCAAAAGCCCGAGTGCGACCACAGTTGCGTTTTTTTCAGAGCTCTGACTTCAGACTCAATCCGATTATTTAATGGAAACCTCCTCGCAATATTTTGAAAGCTAATTACAAAGAAAATATTTTTCCGACGTTAATTTGGAACCTGGCGTGCTGCGGCGTGAACCGATCGAGAGCATACTTTCATAGCCGGGGGTGGAAGTTGACTTTTCAGAACACAGTTTGCTATTGAATATTGACTTGCATGTCTTAGGTGAGGGGGGGCATTTTCCAAAAAGTAATTCCATACTGACAAAGTAGTGAAACAAACTAGACAAATAATTATACAAACTTTCTTAAAACACGGTCATGGAAAGTCTTGCGACGTTTCCTAGTGGAATCTATTAACGGTAACACGGCTCTCTTTGCTAAGCTATTACATGACATAACGCTAGGTTCCGATACACCTAATTGAAACAGTACAGAGTGAAATCTTTTTTTAAAAACAAACCAAGCCTTTCAAAATGTCAACTTGTAATAAAAAAAAAAAAATCAAAATTAAGATGAACAGCCTTCCTGTAAAACCTTGGGTTATTAAAACACAAAAACAGATTGCGGGCGTCAGAGAAATGGCATTAAATCATAGTGCCACATCTGAGCGTCATTACTGTGATTTGCCATTGCAACGTGAGCTCTCGGCAATACAAACAATGATGGGGGGGGAGACATGCATGCACGAACCCCAGCTGTTGCCTCGAGTCTCATGAATGCCCCTGTCCCGCAATTCCATTGGCTGTTGTTTTTTTTCATCCCAAATGTTGCACAAACAGACATACACGCACACACACTAATTGCTGACTACCGAGAACGTCCCTGACCCGTGCCTCCATCCATTCCAGTGTTTTATGGTTTCCATAAGGCAGACGGACTGAGAGCAAACGCTGGCCTCCATTAGCTGATCACTTTTGCTTTCATTAATCTTGCCCGTTCCTCTGCCCCCGTTACGTTACGTAACTGCGGGGAATCTGTTTTACTGCAGGCAAAATGCATTTCGGAGGGAGGGAGAATGGGATAGAGGGAGAGAGATGGATAGAGGGAGAGAGATGGATAGAGGGAGAGAGATGGATAGAGAGGGAGAGAAGGATAGAGGGAGAGAGATGGAGAGGGATATAGCGGGAGAGAGGAATAGAGGTTAGAGAGAGGGAGAGAGAGGGCTAGAGAGGGAGAGTATGTCTGATTCAGCTCTCTCTGGCTAATTCGTCTCATATTAGCATTGCAACAGTGAGCCATCATTTTTTAACCATCTGGCAGGCAGCTTTAGGGTGCAGCCAAATCAGATTCCAGTACATTAAAGCATTTGTATTTGCATAACGGCAAATCAAACTAACTTCTTTCATGGAAAACTATTTCATCACCCCCATCCACTAAAATAATATGCAAAAATGCAGACAATATATTTATCTACAAATATTGAACAATACTAGTAAAACAATACTTGAAATGTATACACTTTTGTGTACATTTTGTGTGTATTGGATTTAATTGTTTGGTAGTCTATCTGAAATTGGTGTTGAGCATTCTCGCAAACCAAGCAGCTTAGCAGCTTAATACTGAATATGAATGTTGTTCAAGTTGGTGTAGTTTGAAGTCAAACCCCCTCTCTGAGGAGTGAGGAGACAGGGGTATGTGCACTGCAGGCTTAATTTGACAGCGCGAGCCAGGCCCATTTTAATTGAGAGTGGAAGACGTAGCCGGACGTGGCTAGCGAGCACGAGTGGCATCAGATGGCTCTAATCCCCATTTGTGATTTTCCTTTCATTGCAATTGAATTAAAAAGCAGTTTATTGCTGTTCACCCACCATGTAAATTTCATTTTAAGGCTTCCATATAACAAGACATGAAGTAAGTCAGGCCACCGGAGAGAGAGAGAGAGCATTGGCAGTTTTATTAATGATTGTAAATGTTGTAAAATGCAGGCCAGATTTCCTGCACATTCTGATAAAACTCCTTAGAGCATTGTTTTTCCCTTTTCAAAATAAATGCACTAACCGGAATAAAATGAGCTTGTTTTAACGAGAGGCAATAGACCTAATGCGAAATAGAGCCTGTATTCTAGGGCATGCTATTTGGTTTCTCAAATCTAGACAGGGCTTTCATTTTGAAAACTGCTTGAGGATTCGTTGAACTGAAACAGTTTGATACAATGCTGCAAACTGTGTTGATTAATCAACAATTATTTGTTGATTAATCAACTGATTCTTTTATAATTTTGTTTCCGGGATTACTGCTATGCTAATTGTTCAATATATTAATCTGAGAGAGAGGGAGGCAGAGAGAGAGAGAGAAAGGAAGGAGAACAAAAGGAAGAAGAAAAGACAGGAAAGACTGCATGTGCATCCATTGACGCAGAGGACCTTCTAGGTAGCTACCGTTACTATAGCAACTTAGAAACACATGTAGTCAGTCAACATTTACACTTTTTGACAACTACTCCATGTTTTTCCAATGAAATGTAAAACATATCCATTTTTCAAAACGGACGCTATTCCCAGAATGTCTTTTAGTCAAAATACAAGTCTGATTATTACAATTGATGCTTAGTTACCAAAGCAACTTTCAGTTGTATTCTGGCACTATTGTTGCAAGATAATGTCTCTGGTGTCTTTTCTTTACGTTGAAAAAAGTTAGTACAACAGTTTTTGACCTTCTCTTGTCGCTTCCAGTTTGCCAGCTATCAGCAACGATGCCTTATCATACCGACTCTGTAACTTGAGCCCAACGTTCTCCAGACAGCACACGTCTGATAACATCTGCCCATGCACAAAATAAATAAATATATATAACAAAAACAACCTTGGGTCTGCATTGTCTGAGATATGGGTTGGGATCGCCGCCAATACATGGGCAGCCTCCTTCAGAGGAATTCCTCTGAAGGAAAAAAAAGAAAAACAACAAAACATTGCGCAGACATCCACCGGGCAGTTTGACGACTTGGCATCCACCGAAGACAGAGGTATTAAATTCCTGCCATGGTATTCAAATTCCTGCAATCCATTCAAATTCCTGCGATCCACAGCATTATTATTTTTTTCAATCCAAAGCGGAATTGACCCCATGAAAATGCTTATAGGGCGTGACGCAGCACTACTGCTGAGGAGCCGTGGACGAGAGCCACGGGTGGGGCATGGGCGAGAGACTCTAGTGGGCGGTGGGCGAGAGACACTGGTGGACAGTGCCTACACATCATCAATATTACCTAAAACGCATTTCCTGTGCCCTTTGGCAAGCGCTTGGCGTGAGCAAAACAAAGGCAGAGGCAGAACAAAATAAGGCAATTGTACAAAAAAACACAAATATATGGATTCAGAAAGTCACGTCACCGTCTGTTGGTGTTGCACTGTGTTCATCACTCCCAAATCACAGTAAGCTCTGCCAGCACAGTGGTTAATGGGGGTGAAACAGTCGCCATCAAAAATCCATTCCGCGAGGGTCGAACCGGGACGCACATCCCTGCAACGGGTCATTAGAATCGGCAACCTGAAGGCTGTTCACAGGACATTTGCAGAGTCACGACACCAACCCACACAGTTAATGATTTGGTGCCCAATGGGCAACAAGTGCTGTCGCGTCGATCTGGCAGGGTGTACGCCACTAAATATACCAGTATAGGTCTCGATATATTGACGAACTGGAACTGAACTTTTCTTTACTTTTCAGTTCAACGATCATCATTGGTCGCCAGCATCCATCCCAAGGTTCTGCCACACTGCCTACAATTTAGTCTTTTCGAAGAAAGAAACATTCAACGTCGACAGCGAATTCAAATGGGAAATACTTACGATAGCAGGCAGCATCAGTGAATGCATTGCAATGATGAGGACACTGGGCCTTAGACATGCAATAGTCTAAACAAAAGCGTGTCCGTCAAGAGGCAGTCACGGGACTAGAGTTGCAGCACAAACAAGAGATGTATGGAACACTGTACAGCCCATAGAGATCTCTAGCGTGGCTTTTACACTCAGTCTTGTTGAGTGTTATTGGTCACCTGAGACCAGAATGGCTTGGACCACAGCCTCTCCTGGTGTGATGTCATTAATTAAACCCGTCGTGCCAATGAACGGTGTGAGAAAGAAAATGGTTCCAGCCAAGCCCGAGGTGGGGATGGAGATAAATACACTCAGTGGAACGCATTCATGGCCGTCAGGGGTCGGCAACAGAAACCCCTGCACAACAGAAATGCATATAGACTTCAAGAACCCATTTGGCAGCTTCATTAGTTCAATATTACACTCCCACATTCCCAGACACTCCATCAAGAAGCCGATTAACTTGCATGAATTATGCAAAAGCATGGAGGCCATATGGCTACCTTTTCTGACAACAAAACAAGTGAGGCAGCCAAACTCTAAAAATGTGGAATAATACTCCAGTTCGGCGATGGAGCATTTGCAATATACGGTAGCGGTAACAGACTTTCACAATATGTTCAAACGCGGGCCTCACAATTCTAATAGAACTCGGCCAAGTGTTGGCACACAATTTATTGTGATGCCAGGTTTCCAGATTTTATACTATATCACAAATGTAGCAGCCAGAATGATGGCCACAACGCTTGATTATAACATTGACATGATTACAGTAAGATTTAAGATTTATAACATAGACATGATTACAGTAAGATTTAAGCAGGGATTTGAGACAGCCAGACTCATTTAAGGACGACAAGAAAATCAGAGCAAAAAAAAACCTTTTTCCATAAAATAAATGTAAAAGCCGGTGTGGAAAATGGCATTATATACAGCCCAATTCCCAAAAGCCAGAAGACAGAACCATTCCAAAATGCTTATGTTGTATTATGCTGTCTAGGGCAGACTGTGAAATGGCAACAATTAGATTTAAAACCTATATACTTTTCGGTTACCCTGCTCAAAGAAGAAAGAAAAAAAAACATCTTAAAAATGTCATTCAACCCCAATCAATCCATCAATCCGACCCCAGTCTCCTTTGCGTTTTTTGTTGTTGACAACATTAACGTGATTCTGTGATCCAGTGAGGACACGACAGCTAAGACCCTTAGCCGGGTCTTTGTGATGGAGCGACTCAGCTCTTTGCCCAGTACCTACCAAGTGAGGGGCACTGGCACTTGTCCTGACCGGGATGCAAAAAGCACCCAGCTCCATTTCATAAGAGCCCGGAGATACCTGAAGGCCTGGCGGTGGCAACGGGTAATTTGGAAATGAACGCGCAACGTCTCTTCAGCATTGCGTTAATGGCGAGTGGGGCTGGGGAGGATTTGGTATGTGTGGCTTTGTGCAAACCGATTCAAGCCTGACGTATGGCTCTGAGTGCGGTGGGAGAAATGGGGTTTGCGGGACACTATGCATAGTTATGCCTAGACACTATGCATAGTTTTTCATACACAGTAATTGTATGCTAATGTATTATGTATACACACACACCCCATTAAGCCTGATATCCAGGCCTCTCTATGTGTGTATATATATATATATATATATATATATATATACACACCAGTGACGTGCAGTCAGGGGAGGCAGGTGAGGCTGTGCCTCACCTGTCATTATGGAAAAAAAAATTAAATGACTATATTTATTCAGTAATTTGTGCTTTACAGTCATTTTCCATTTAAATTTACCATTTTTGGGTGTTTTATTTCCAAAATCGCTCAATTTCCACAATTGCCGTTCAGATACTACGGAGAGATGTGCGGTGAGGCAGCAGCGCGCTGAGCCTCACCTTGGATTGCGCAATGACTATGCAATCAGACGGTATTGCTGTCTCTCTGTATGTCGGTATTAAAATGTTCAACCACTTGTACTATATGAGCTGAGTTTACATAGTTTAGCTGATGTATATGATGTACAGTGTTTGTTTGTGCCTGCAAAAAGGCACTGGGTGAGGCACGCAGTTCTCCTGCCTCATGTTAGGGGGCGCTGGTGGCGATTATGACGCCCCGGCTAAAGAATAATAGAATAAGTCAATTTGTTTGTAAATCTGACTGATGACGTCAGTGCCTCACCAGCCATGAACCTCACCGCACGTCACTGGTTTCTACTAACAGTGAGCTGTAGCCCCTGGTTGTCTGTCCTCCCCCAGAGTGATCACTGAGCATGACAAATTATGTAGGTTAGGATGTCTACCTGCTGTTGCATGCTGTATCTGGGTACCACCATTGTTTCAAATATAGAGTGGGCCGAGGGACACCCATCCCTAAGTCAGCTTTGTGCTTGCACCAATGGTGGTAATGGACATGAGGGGCCACTTGACCAGCTCACAGATGCTGGATAGGTCTGCTGGCTTTCAGTCTGCCCAGGACTGACGGGCCTTCAAGGGGTCTCTACACTGTGAGCCTAACTGGCGAGACCACAAATGACTCTTGGTATGGAACTCTCTGGGCCCACCGAGTGACATGCTGAGGTGGGGTCCCTAGGCTCATGGTAGTGAGAAGAAATGGCCACAATCAAACTTGCCTCATCATCATCATCATCCTCTTCACTACCTTGTTGGGTAGGTGCGGCAAGTGCTCGAACAGCCTCGTTGTCACTAACTACAGTTGCCAGTTAACCTGGACGACTCGTAGTTCTGTCTGATGAATTCTTCTCGGGTCCCACATTTTACAGGGGGCTGATGGCATACACATGCAGACATCTTACGACTCGGTACTTGGTGGAATCCCACACATCCTTTGACCTTTGACATGGTGGCGGCACACAACAGTACCAGGAGAAAGGAGAGCATTACCTTCTGGCTGCTGAAGGGCTCTCTTGGCAACTGCCCCCTCCAGATGTCTTTTTGCCATGTAATTTACGGCCTGGAGATGCTCCTGGTTTTCCCAGACCCAGTCCTCTAACAACCCTATGACTCGTCTAGGGTCCCCAGCAGTGCATCGACTTGTAGGCAAGGTTTGCACTCAAACATGAGCTCATAAGGGGTCATGTTTTTTGGTCAGATGCTATTTGGTCAGGTGTCGGGTAGGGTGAATTTGGCAAAGACGTTGGTGACAACGTCTTTGCCAAAAGCAGTGGCGTAATGAGTCAGTGCCGGGCCCCAATGCAAGAAGGTCAAAGTGGGCCCAGTGAATCAATGCTAGTTTTAGCACTTCTTTTCTGCATTTCGCCCCTCACCACTAGATGTCCTCGTTGCACTTCTCCTGCTATTTTACGACTGTCTCCACTCGCCTCAGATTTTCGTGCAGGCCCTAAACTGTTGCAGGCCTCAATGCAGTGCATTACCTGCATATATGGTAGTTACACCACTGACCACAAGCACACTCTCTCGCCTGTCACTGGCCCTCTCCAAGACCGTGAAGTCCACCACCTCCAAAGGAAGGCTTACCAGGAGACTCCCAGGGATGGCCTGCCTCAACTGTACTGCCTTGGCCACCACACACCTCTCGCATTCTTGACACTACCGTTCTACATCCTTCCTCAGCTTAGGCCAGTAGCACTGTTCCCTCACCAAACTTGTGGTTCTCTCACAACCCTGGTGGCCTTGATCAATGTGGAGGGCAGAGAGTACTTCACCCTGGAGGGATAGCAGTAGCAGCAACTGAAACACATCTGTACTGCCCCCTGTGGGGATGATCTGCTGGTAGAGGACCCCACCCCGGTCCCTAAGCCATTGTTGCACCATCTCCAGGACTTCAGCCGACTCCTTCTTTCGTTCTGCAGTAGTTGGGGGAGCTCCTCTCTTCCAGTACTGCAAGAGGACCTATGCCTAGGTCAGTGGCCTGCAGTGCTTGGAGTTCCACCATTCCCCTGACCGGGAAGGCATCAGTGGGAGACAATAGGTGGGTTGTTGATAGGTTTGGTATGGGCAGCCTGGGTATGGATGGAGACTGTGTAGATGCTGAGACGGGAGGCGTGGGCAGCCACAAGAGGGCATGTGCATTCCAGTTCATGGTCACTGGGCGATACTTGAGCTTGAAATCAAACAGGGCCAACTGCAAGGCACAGCGTTCGACTGTGCCTAGCCCTCTGCAGATAGCTACGTGGATTGTTGTCTGTGTATACGGGGAACTTTGTCCCTATCTCTTTACATTTTTCTGTCGCGACAACAGGCTAGTTTCCCTGCTGCTCTGCAACGGTACCCACTGACCTAATTTCCAGTCTCCCCGGCTGATTGAACCCTGAGCCACCAGCCAGTTCTTCACGGAAAATCGGGCTGTAGAGTGTGTGTGGTTGGTGTCTGGTTTAAGCAGCCTCACCTGAGGCCCGAGACAGACTGATTAGACTCTGGGGCTGAGGTGAGGCTGCACACCTGTGGTGCAATCAGTAATCAAGCCCACACACTCAGGACTGAGCCCTGTCATGGCAGCATTTACCACCTGCGCAGCAAACAATTCATTGTACAGCTTAAACAATAAACCAGTTCCAACATCTGTCCTGTCTTCTGGAGAGGCCCTGCAGCAGCCACTTTGAGTTTGTATCTTCGGTGGCAGTAGCTAGGACTATGCTACACGGGCGATGTGGCCTGGTTGATCACAATGCAAACATATGGGCCTACCATCGGGCTGAAAGCAATATGGCCATCCCGGCATCAGTCGCAGCTGCAAGAGTGCACAATTAAGAGCTTGGAGTTATATGAAGTCTGTGTATTCACGTGGACTGATTATTTTAATTTTCCAAGTAAGACATGACATGCTACTTGTGTAAGTGGATAAGTCACACCCGGTATACATGCCCATCCAGTAAACTGGATGAGGTAAACTGTCCCTTAGGTTTTCAGTTCCCAGACCTATTCCAGCCCATTAAGGAAATGGGATATTCTACACCTGTGTTAATAAATGGACAGCAGCATGAGTTGGATACAGGCAGCTTTCAGTCTGTAGTCCTGTCTAGTTTAGTTCCCAGGGAACAGTAAAATGACGCTAGCACCAGGATTAAAATGCTAATCTTGGACCCAGCAGTCCTACTATATTATAGTAGAACTTCTGGGGGAGATGGCACAGAGCCTGGGCCGGAAACCAAGGGGCAGAGTAGCACCTTGTTTCCTGTTTCATTACGGAGATATTCTACCCAGAGTTGTTCTAAGTGTTTGACAACATTATGAAAATGATCCCTACAGAGAAATACAACTTTTTTCTTTACCTTTCGCTTGATCCGGGGTCTGTTTGTTATTGTGTCTAACCAACGTTTGTAACCAAAGTAATATTGGTTACGTAGGTTACATATTGTTCTTAGAGAACGGTGGTTACGTTAGTTACGTAACCACTTTTAGAGGACGTACATTGACGGTTGCTTTTGCCCCGATGGGTTACAATGGAGATGTTTTGCGGCTGCGTTCTCGGTCAATACTGGACTAATGTCAACAATTATTGTCTGCATTAGTCAGTTAGACCCCAAGTGATGGGAAAAAGGGGTCCAGGTTGAAGAATCCCGAAGTTATCCTTTAACAGCATCGACAAAGTGGTTCTCAATGTGTCGGAACAACCAGGAAGTAGGAGCATTTTGTCAATTTAATTTCAACCACGTTTGTCACAGGTCATAACACTAATTATGGGTCTGCTACTTCCCTGGCACAGGTAGTAGACTTGTCTTCACTAGTTTAGTCTACTACCCGTGCCCTGGTAGATAAAAAGAGTAGACCCATAATTAAGCAGAATTTATATTCGCTGTGATGCGCCGTTTGTGTGCGGGCAATCCACGCGGGCAATCCACGGAGCATTTCGCCGTGCATGACGTCGTACGGCCCGCGTGCACGGTTCATATGGCGATTTGTGGCTTTTTCATACAGCGATTTGGTAATCTCTAAAGGAAAGATATAATAACTGGATTGGTCTTCAGATCAGTTTGTTGGAGGGCATTTTGATAATGCACAATCTCACCCTTCCGTCCCATCCGGTCAAGACCGCGTCAATGCGGCCTATCTTCCATACTTGTCTAGACAGTAGATATTTGTGAACTAGTAAGTCACATGGTTTAAATGGTATGATTTGGTTCGTGGCCTTGGAGGTGTGAGCAGATCTAAGTTCCATTAGGTATTCTTTCCTCCAACGAAGCCAGAACATGCCAATCAATCTTTCTTGGTAATTCCATCTTTTATTATAAGTTTCCTTCGTTTCCGTGAGTCATACAGGAGTGATGAAAGGTTCGAGGGGGTAGAGTGGTTAATCTTCCTTCGGTCAAAAGAAATTAGCTGGTGTGAGGGGTATGGGGTCATCTTTGTCTGAGTGGATGTATGTGAGTGGTCTGGAATTTATCACAGCTTCCACTTTGGTTAAAACTGTCTGCAGCTCCTCAAAGCTTAAAAATGTTCTCCACCATCCGTTCCCACATTCCTCCCCACCATGCTGCTCTTTCCACAATGAATTTCCACTGGATCCCTTTTGCAGCGAAAAAGTCCTTCAGTTCTCTTGTTTTTAGTGCGCTCCACAGTAAATCTTCTGATGCACGTTTAAAGGTTTTAGCATTATCGGAATATATGATGTTGCATATTCCTCTTCTTGCGATAAAATGTCTGTGCTAACAGAAAATGTTCTGTTGATAGATCGGACACGAGATCCAAATGGACAGCCCTAGTAACGGCACAAGTGAACAGCGTGATGTAGCTCTTGGTCTTATTTGGCTTTGGAATGGGGGTGCTTCCGGTACACGGTCTTTGGGCAAGGGAGCTTGTATCTGTTGTCCTTGTTTAACTTTGAGTCTTCTGCAGATGGTACAGCTGGATACTACCTTCTTAGTCACTTTCAATATCCAGAACGTCTCTCTTATTTGTGCTAGCATGTCTTGTAGTTCAGAGTGCATGACGTCATCATGAGAGTGTGCACTTCACTTGCAATTGGGTAAACTTGTCTTGAGCGGGTAATATGTATGGATCTGTATGGTCTCTCTGTGTAGGACCAGTTTGCTTTTTGAAGTCCCCCGCTGACTCTCAGCAGTCCGTGGTTAGATATTTTGGATTGGTTGCTAATGTTTTGTAGGTATTTTAGTTTAGGTCCACTCTATTTGCTACGAACGGCTTCCACTGTTTTGCTGAACTCTTAATCCAGTGCAATGTAATCATCGAGTCAGTCCATAAATGTAATTGTAAGTCTGTCAAGTCTTGCACCTAGTAATTCAAGCCTAGGGAGAGTGACCTTTTTCAGAGGGGCAATTCTCATTTTGGAAGAAATTAAATTAGTTGTGCATTCATCATTGTCTTTGTTGTTGTGCATGTAGGCTGCGGCGCAATACGTAGTCTTGCTGGTGTCACAGAACACATGCAATTCGTTTGTGTTTGTCTGTGTCATAACATCTGGGTATAGTTATTGATTTCAGATCAATGAGTTTGTTACACCATTGGGGCCACCTGGTGGCCAGATCAGAGGGCAGCTCTTCATCCCAATCCACTCCTTGCTCCCATGTCTCCTGAAACAGGTGCTTAACTCGAACTGTGGATGGGAATACAAATCCGATAGGGTCAAACAATCTAGCGGCAGATTGCAATAAACTTGCAATAAACAGGAAGTGAGGATTAGAGAGAAAGAGTTAATATATGAAAATAAAACAGAAAATAGAATGAAAATATGAAACATCACCTAAGGTGCTGGACATAACAGTTGTGACTATATGTGCTTGATGAATGTGCTTGATGACAGGGAATACAGAATACACAGAAAACAACAGTATACAACATGCACAGATGTCTTTCTCAAACTTTTTCAGACTAACCAAAAAAAATACAAATAAATGTGTTGCTTTGTTTATTTGATGAAACCTTGCCAGGTATATGTAGTAACCATTTTATAAAAGCAATAAGCCCCACCAGGCCATGGTTTGGCCGTGGTTTGGGCGGAGCAGCTACGTTACGTATAGGTGTCACAAAGCGGTCCGACAACACTGCAAGACAGCCAATTCAAATAATAATGTTTGAATTTATATACAACTTGATTTAATAATGAAAACAACACACTATGCTACTCGCTGCTATGCTTTTGAGTCGCTCGCAGACAGTTGAGAAACACTGTTTGTGAAACAAAATTTAAAACATGATATTGTACCATGATATTGTACCAAATATAAATATTGTACCAAATACCAGTAGGCCACCACTACTCTTCCACCACTGGTGGAAGAGTAGTGGTGGCCCTAAAATGACTACATCCACCCCTGCTCGAAGCAGACTGAGGAACAGCTTTTTTCCTGAGGCCATAAGACTTCTTAATAAATAACACACAACACACACACATACACACACTCACAGACATTACTCCCGCCATGCATGCACATCCCGCCATGCATGCACACCACACACACACACACACTTACTTGTCGGTGTAGTTGACCGTACAGGAGCTGGCGTGGAAGCCGATCCTCTGGCATCCTCATGGTGCGGCCAACGCATCGCAGTTGGTGGTGAAGAAGTGTGGCCTCCATGCTCTTGCTACCGGTTCTTGCCAGTATTTCTGTGCCCAAGGATGCGCTGGAGACATTTGATGTGGAAGTTCTCCAGCTGACGGATATGGCGACCATACAGGGTCCACACTTCACAGGCGTAGAGTAGTGTGGAGACACAGATGGCCTGATGGACTGGTCTTAGTGTGTATATTCATTCAGATCCATTTATGAATCCATCAAGGTCAGAAGCAGAGACCTGCGCAGTGTTGTTATTTCAGTGCCACTGAGCGTGCGCAGGTCCACTCTCTTGGCCATGATGAGATGGAGTCCAGTGGGAGGGAGAAACACAGGATGACCAGCACCTCGTCACCGCTGCAGGAGGCCGCCGGAGCACCGGTCTGTTGAGGCCCACCTACCAATCACGTTGCTTTTCCACAGGTCCTGCACATCACTCCACCGCAGCTCCTAGATCCCCTGCCAGGTTTGCCTCAGGCCACGAGGCACCCGGTTACCGTGTGCAGCCACAAGGAGCCCCGGCAGGAGTCTTGGTGAAGGAGAGGCTAGCCAGCGGCAGCACGCTGTAAGCAAGAGGGTTGCAAGCAGGTGGGAATTAGACATGCACCTTCCCTCCAACTACTGCACTAGATGCATCACAACACCCTGACACACACACATGTGCAATCTAACCATATGTGCAATCTAACCATCTGCATTATTGATTGTATATGCAACATCTATATGCACTATCTGAATATTGATTGTATATGCAGCGTTTCTGTGCAATAACTGCATACTAGAGGATAACACAATGCTAGTAGACCTATGTTGTAATTGTATCTTGTTCAACTTGCCCTCTTATTGAATGAAATGTTAATGTAGGGGGCCATAGTGAGCAAAGATCAACATACTCATACTTAAAAAACATCAATGAAGGTGTGGTGAAGGAACAGTGAACAGCTCATTAAAAAGGGGAAGTAAACCCTCCTTTTAGCTGGAGAAAGGTTTTAGAAAAGACAGACACATTGGGTTCCATAGGAGTGCGAGGGGTGTTGTCAAACGTACGTTACACTCGCTCGAGCAAGGGTGCACAGCCAATATAAACCAACACTCTGGAAAAGCATTTTAACCGACCCTTCCTATTTTACATAGAATTGGGTCCAGAATTAGGATCGGCTCTGGCCAGGTGCCCAGTTCAGTGGCAGTTTCAACACTACCACCTTGGATTTCCATGGATTTCCTGTTGTAAAGTTAATCTATTGTTGACTAGATGGATCCTGTTCTGCTGCAGGAGAGAAAGACAATGACATTGATATAATCTCCCACCCCCTGTGCCAAGTTCTGTATCTGTGTGCCCTCTGCTGCTCCATCTGGCGTGTGTTGGTCCAGCACATCCAGGGCAGTGCTAGCTGGTTGGGGAATGGCTGGAGGCCATGGCACACCATTGGCCCACATCAGGGCCAATGGTGCAATGGTCTTTGAGGAGGCAACACTACATTCTGAACATGTGGCATCACATGTTCACAGGAGGGTCATCTTCAGAAGGTGGAGCACAGGGTGGAGGCACAGCATCGTCTCACTGTCCCTACAACATCTATGTCTTCTCTTATCTTTGTACTCTCTCTCTTTCTATTTTATTTCCTTTTTTACCATTGGTCCACTCTCAGCCTTTGCCTGTCTCACATCTTCTCTTTCACCTATTTAAAAGTGGTCAATTGTGCGATTTCCCCACAGGGCCATCACCAAAATAAAATATTTTCTCTCCTTCAAGGGTCTGGAAATAGTTATACATGTATCTTTTCCTGCCTTGTCTAGTGTAACTCTATATGGGAGTCTACCTGTCCATAAAAAGCTGCTTGGTTCTTGAAAACATCTCCCAACATCCCCTCTTCACTGGCTACCATCTAGCACCATCCTATATGTATGACCTCCACTACACCCCTTGGACACATCTTCAAATCAAATCCTTTGGTCTGTGCCACTGTCCACATTAATTTCCGAGAGTGATTGGGCCTTTTCTGTTGCTGCTCCAATGCTCTGGAATAGACGATGCCTGTCTGAAGACCCATCTCCTTGGCTTATGAGGGAAAGACAGCTTAGAAGGAAAGTCTGTTATATGTTATGTCATATTTTTCAATTCAATTTACAATTTCATTGTATTCATCTAATTCATATTTTGT
>OMKN01018869.1:0-14765 GCA_900302345.1 Melanonus zugmayeri
CATCAAACTGCACAACTCCTCCCTCTGAGAGACAGACACTCGGAGTCAATAGTCTGGCCCCCGGCTTACTTCGCCTGACTCCACCCATTTCCGTTACAGCACATACATACACACATACACTTGACACTTTTATTACATTGCACATACACTCGACACTTTGATACACTTACATTACATACTTACTTATATTGTACATTGTTGATTTCTTGTATTTATATTTTTACATTTATATTTTTACATGAGGTATTTTGTGTTTATTGTATTCTTATTATTGTATCTTATATATTGTATATTGTATTGTATTCTGTTATTTATTATTATTGTACTGTATTTCACTTATGTCTTGCGTCGTGAGTAACTGCTGTGCAGTAATTTCCCCCCGGGGACAATAAAGGATTTCTGATTCTGATTTCTGATTCTGAGAAGCTGACAACTCATTATACTGGGATCTTAATAGTAATAGTTCCTGTTGAATTTTAGGACAAGGTTTCCGGAATGATTCACTCTCCAGAGTTTTTATTTTTGCATTTTGCATTCTAGCATTATCATTTTCTGGTGAGATTTTTTAGATTTAGAGCTTGTAAAATTAATAATTTGGCTTCTAATGAATGCTTTAAAAGCTTCAGATCTGACACAAGCTGTTGTTTCATATGTGTTTGTCTCAAAGAACAAATCAATTTCTCCCCCAAGGTAGGTGAGAAAATCTGAATCCTGTAGCCATTTATGTTGAAATCGCCATTTGAATTGGTCTCTTGTCATCCTTGCATCTGTATAAAGCAGTGATACTGATGCATGATCTGAGATCAAGATACCGTTATAGTCACAGTTCTCTATTTTAGAAATTAAATTAGCTGAAATAAAAAAATAATCAATACATGAATAGGATGTGTAAGTACTAGAGTAGCAAGAGTACTTTACTGCAATAGGATTTAATTCTCTCCAGATGTGCCTCAAGTTTAACTCCTTCATAAAATTGAGAATAACTTCCCTGCTGTTAGTGTGTGACTTGTCTATGCCTGATGAGCAGTCCTTTGCTGGATCCAGAGTACAATTAAAATCCCTGGCTATGATGCAGTTACCAGTAAGTGTTGAGAGAGTATAAAACAGATCCCTAAAAAACCTTGGGTCATCATTATTTGGGGCATATATGTTGACTAAGTTCAAATATTCTGTTAGGAGGGTACCCTGTACAACTAAATATCTACCAGCCCTATCCTTAATTAGATTAGTTACCTGAAATTGTATTGACTTATGAATTAGGGTCATAACTGAAAACACACATCCCCTCCACCTCCTCTTGATTTTAATATCATCTTCACTGCCCAGGCTTCCAGGAGCCTGGGCAGTGGCCAATCATTGATGCTGGGAGCAACTCCGGTGGATTAAAGCGGTACTTTGTTCTTGAATAGCTTCCTCTGCTTCAGAATGTTGGTGCTGGGTTTCCCCAACGCAGAAAGGCAAGGAATGAGCTCTAGCACAGACCGGAAGCAGGAAGCGATAACATGCAAACGGTTGCAGGAAGCAGCAGGGGTAGGCAGACTGGAGCAACCTTTAAATAAGGCGCCCTGTTTGAGATTCGCCAATTGGAGATTAGGAAGAGATCAGCTGACGTGGCTGGCTTGAGATCAGCAGCTATCCACTGTTGTAACTGGGTTAGAGCTGAGCTTGACTCCATGGCCTGCCTGAACTAACACAGAATGCTCCATTGTTGTCAAGTGAGGTAAAAATATGTAGTAAGTAAATGTTACAATGTGTTCGAAAAACAGGGGGTTTGTGCGTGCGGGCAGCTGGTTCTAATGTAAACATACGACTTGTAGTGTTCAGTTTTACGGATTGGGTAGACATTCAAATGTAAATCTAACTCCACTTGAGTAGATGTTGTGCTGAGAGTGCCATGCACAAAGACCAAAAAGAGATAGCATTGTGAAAAACCATAGCATGAAGGTTTAAATCACTTTTGGAGATAAGGCTGGAATGTAGCAAAGGCATAGACATACCATTATACTTGGCAGAATAGAAATTGTATTCTGGGATTACAGCCCCCTCTTCTGTAGGAAACATGATACTCTAGAGAATAGTGAGAAGAAAAGGGAGAAGAAAACCAACTATGTTGACCAATCATATAATTTGTATAATCATGTGAACCAATCAACTGTGCTTGTTATCCATGAGGATGATTTGTGGTAACACTGTGTGGAAAGATTGTATTTGCTAGCCCAGAAGAAGTTTTTCTCCTACACCACAGACTTCTATGAGCTCAGAGTGCGTGTGTGTGTGCGCGTGAGTGTGTGCGTGTGTGTCCTCTTGCCATATTGATTGATTGCTTTAAAAAAGATGACTTTCATCTCGTTCACTCGTTCACCGGGATCAGCAACTGAACGGAAGAAGCAGAGAGCCACTCTGGAGTCGCTACTGTATTCTTCTATTTAATATTCTGAACACATGAATCACTACACTACATCTACTTTGGAAAACATCTCTCCCCCTCACTCTCTTTCCTCTGTCTTCTCTCTCTCTCTCCTTTTCTTATTCTCCTTCCTTCTTTCTCCCCCTCAATTATTTCATTGGTGAGAAGCCCAAGTGGGGACATCAGCGGCTGGCTAAAGTATTCTGCTCTGCACATAAACTGAAAGAATACAAACCCTGGATGGATACTAGCGTTGTGAAAACACTGCTGAAAACTCTACTATAGTATAGAGGGAAAATAGTATGGATAGTATGGATATAGTATGGATACATTTAGCCAGCGTAGTCATTTTCAGAGGATGCCTGAAGTTATAGGCCAGTGGAAGTACACTGGGTGGTGTGTGTGTGTGTGTGTGTGAATATTTCTGTGTGTGTGTGTGTGTGTGTGTGTGTATATATATATATATATATATATATATATAGAGAGAGAGAGAGAGAGAGAGAGAGAAAGACAGAGAGAAAGACAGAGAGAGAGAGAGAGAGAGAGCTTCATCATAGGACCCAGTCCCAGCTTGCTCTACCACAGCAGCATGTTGTGACAGAGTTTAATGTGAATCAGACCACAGGGGAGAAAGATCCAATACACATCTCCGCACAGCCGCGGGGGGGGCACCTGTCGTTATAGATCGCAAGCCCCAGAGTCAAGTGTGTTGTTAACACAAATGGTTTCAAACCCCCCCCAACATCGCCTCTAGCTCCCTCTAGATTTACATTCTTCAGAATCTAAAACTAGATGTACCGCTCTTACATCATGTTCCTATGACCCTGAAGTGCAAATCTCAACAACAAATCAGAAAACACAACGGCATATAGGAAATCACAACAAATAGGAAAACACAACAACAAATAAAAAAGCACAACGGCATATCAGAAATCTTAACTACAAATAGGGAATCACAATGACAAATCACAAAACACAACAACATATCGGAAATCACTACGGCAAAACAAACACAACGACATTAAGTTTTGGGTGGTGGGTGCCTATCGACAAGGATCCTCTTTTAGAGGAATGAAAGTGTGTGCAGCCCACAGGCGAAGTTTGCCTTCCTTTCTGCCAAACCAAGTCTCCTGGGTGAAAGTCCTGTGTTTGACCCATTCATCCACCATGACCTCCTCCCTACATGTACTTTGTCGCTCTTTATACTACGTCATCTGACTTCCTAAAGCCTTCCCAGCAGAAAGGGCTTTCTGGCACAAACTTATCCCGTGTGCTGTGTGCACAGGCACCACATACTTTCATGCCTCTCAAAGAGACGGTGCGTCCAAACAGTGATGGTCCTTGTCGATAGGCACCCATCTTTTCTGGTAGGAGTTAATGTTGTTGTGTTTTCTGATTTGTGGTCGTGGTTTCTGTTTTACTGTTGTGTTTTCTCTTTTGTTAATTTGATTTGCAATTTGTGTGCGCGTTTGTGTGTGTTTGTGGAATAAAAGATGCATTCAATATGGGTACAAGTCAAGAACACACAGACACACACACACACAAACACACACTCAACACTCGCCCCCAACTATCTGGTAGTTGTAAAGAAATCATCAGATTCCATCGTACTCCACTAGACAGTAATTCCCACAGAATCTGTAATTGGTCAGGATGCTGAAGCAGGATTTCCCCATGGAACAGACGCTGTGATTGGCTGGAGGTCAGGGAGGAGAACATGGGGGGATTAATCGTTCCCGGAAACCAGCTAGAGAGAGGAACACACAAACACACACACACACACACAGATGGCCGCCAGTCCAGTCCTTTGTTTGTGTGCCTGCATGTGCATGTGAGCTCTGAATTTTATTTTGTTTATCTGTGTTTTATACTAAAATCCAGCCAAAGAAAGTGACTTTTTTACATCTACTCAAGAGGTGCACACCTGACTCTCCTTTGGCTTTCTACAACAACTGGGACTAAACTAAAATGTATTATTTTGCTACTGCTGGGTATGTGCAACTAAACCCTGGCCTTTTGAAAAATATACCCACTTCAAAAATAGATCAGGTCTTGGCCGTTTTTACTGTTAGAAGTCTTCTCCCCAAAATGGACATGATAAAGGTCTGGGTTTTCACAGGTTTTTTGATTGCAATTGATGGCTAGAATGTTTATAGATCCAACCGAGTAGATAAAGGTGGTAGAGTTGCGATTTATGTTAAATCCAAACTTTGTAGCTCCATGTCACAGTCTATATCCAAAGCCAGACAATTTGAACTGCTCGCTGTTAAAGTGAATATATCCAAGGATACTCACTTTACTGTTGTTGGCTGTTACAGACCGCCGTCGGCTACAAAAGAAGCCATCTCCTCTCTTTCTGATGCCTTACACAGTTTAAATGACTCCGAATTCATTCTCTTGGGCGATCTAAATTGGGATTGGCTTTCCTCTGCCTCCGATTGCATTAAGGAATTATGTGATTCCTTAAATCTCACACAATTTATTAATGCTCCTACCAGACCCAACCCAAAACCCATCTAATCAAATCTACACTACTAGTTCTCATTCTCACAAATGCACACCACAAGTACATGTATACCTCAACTGCAGTACTCTGTAATGATGTCAATTATCATTGTGCTATTGCCTGTGTAAGTGTCTCAAAACCTTGTTATGTTTTGTAAAAGGTATTTTAAATGATTTGAAGAACAAGCATTTCTGCATGATCTATACAATAGTGACATTGGCAGAATCAGTTTAATCCATGATGTTGATATTCCCATGGGAATATTTTCATAGCTCTTTCATGTCGATTTGCAATAAGCATGCCCCTATACAGAAATTCTGGATTTCTGGGAGGGACAACCCTTGGTTCACGGAGGAACTATTTAACCTGAGCAGGGAAAGAAATGCCTCCTTGGCCAAGGCTAGATCCACTAACTCCCCTGCTGACTGGACTACCTTTATAGCTCTGGGAAATAAATGCACAATCCAGACTAGGATCTCCAAGTCTTAAAATCTATGCCAGAAAATCTCAACAATCCCACTAAACTCCCACTTGGAAACAGATAAAATCATTGTCATGTTCCAATTCCACTTCAGGCCTCCCTAAACGCATTTTAGTCGATTCAACTGAAATTAAGTATTCATACCTCAGGAGGGGACTCAAAAAAAAGAGTGTCATCCTACAAGTATTTGGGAATTTGGGTGGATGACAGGCTTTCAGAGTGCATATTGAGAACCTAGTGAAGAAACTGAAGGTTAGGCTGGATTTGTATTATCGAAACAGAGCCTGCCTTAATGTAGCAGTTAGGAAAACACTTGTTCAGGCTACTTTTAAATGTCTTAGACTATGGGGACATTATTCATGCTGCCTCAGCTATACTTCGCTGCCTAGATTGACAGTTCTCTACATTTTATATCCAACTCATTGTCCCATACACATCACTGTGTACTTTATGATCTGGTTTCCTGGTCTTCATTAAGCCTAAGGAGATAGTAGCATTGGTATATTTTTATTTACAAAGCCATACTGGGCAAACTCCCTTCATATCTGTGTAATCTCCTATAACTCACCAACAGCTGTTATAATTGTCGTTCCACTAGATGGCTACCCTACCAGGTACGCAGGATTTGCTCTGAACTTGCAGCTTTCTTCTATTTTGCGCCCTGGTCATGGAATAACTTCCAGAACACACTACAGTTTAAGGATTTTGTCTCCCTGGGAGAGTTCAAAGCTGTGATAAAAAACTGTGTGACTCAAGAGTGCAATTGCTATTCCTAAGCTAGACTTTGTATTATGTATTTGATGTCCCTCGTTTGTTTTTAACATGCTCTATTTTTCCTTAATAGTTTTTTGGTCTGTTTTTGACATGCTCTATCTATAATGTTGTAACCTTGTAACCGTGTGCTCTCTTGGCCAGGTCTCCCTCGAAAAATAGATCTTAAACAGGGACTTCCTGGTTAAATAAAGGTTAAAAAATACACAGACACATCACACACATAGACACACACTCAAATGCACACATATACACTTGCATACACACAGACAAACACACATGGCAGAAAGCCCTCTGTCACTGATTACTCAGCAGGTTGAGGGGCAGCCGTATGAAGAGGAGACACTTTCATCCTCCTGTAATGAACACGGTGTATGTGTGTGTGTGTCTTGATGTGTGTATATGGAGAGGGTGTGTGTATCTTGATGTGTGTATAGGGAGTGTGTGTGTGTGTGTGAGGGAATACATGTTGTCGTCCCAAACACACACACACACACAGCAGGTTTGCTGTCAATCACAGTACCACAGTCTGACAGGAGGGGTTGTCTTAAATGAGCTTTGCCAGAAACTCTCCTCTCTCCCTGCCTCTCTCTTTCTCCCTCTCCCCTTCCTCCCTCTCCCCCCTCTGTGATTTATTTATTTATCTGTTTGTTTATTTGTGTATTTATTTGTTACCTGGAGGCGCGCACAACAGCTGAACTCCGGGGACTACCAGTCACAATGTTCATAATGCAACATGACTAGCTAGACACCTGACAGATATATACACAGACAGACTAGCAGACAGACATATATACTGGGAGACCAGACAGACAGAGAGACAGATACATAGACACCTGACAGACATATATATAGACAGATATTAGATAGATTCACATGAAAATGTGTGGTAATCAAGGCTAAACTCAGTTATTCTTTAATTAATTGATTGTAATTGTTTTAAAAATGTAATTTGATAGTAGATGTTGATTCATAAGAGCTTAACAGCTTCATTGAGGTATTGGTTGGTTATTTAGGAATGTAATGTAACATATCTTGTTTCTGTTGTGTAAGCCCACTTCCTGGTTTATTGATCCAACCAATCAAAATGATTAACCCAGAGCGGGGGAGAGAGGGGGATGGTTAAGAGGGGGGAGAGTGGGGTTTAGAGAGACAGAGATAGAGAGAGAGGGAGAGACAGACAGACAGAGAGAGATAGAGAGAGATGGAGAGAGAGAGGGGTGGTAGATTACAATGGATGGGGGGGGAGTAAGAGGGGAGGTGGATCTTATTTATGTCCCCAGAGAATGCACATACGCACGCATGCACACATACACACACATGCACACACACTTTCACTCTCACTTTCTCTCATTTTGACCAATACATAACCTTTTGAACAAAACCTACAATTTCAAAATATATTACATTAACATTTGACATTTACATTCAGTCATTTAGCAGAGGTTTTGAGATTGTAAAAACAAGTAGAAAACATACATTTCCGTCTCTTTAAAATTTGCAAAAAGTGAGTGACTGTGGTCACTTGTCTTCTATATAGCTAATTATGTGGACAGCACATTATCAGGACAAAAGATAATTCAATAATTAAAGTGACTTCTGAAAGGATTTCACATTGCACCTTGAACGTGTGCCAGAAGGTGTACCTGAGTATTTTATTTTCTATGAAAAATCTTTCAAAATCTGTCTTCCATGCACGAAAATGTGAAATAGTATATTATTCATTATTCATAAGCAGAATACCTAAATACGTCCAAGTAGTTTTTATCTTCCATTACATGACCTGTTATTGGGTAGAACTTTGATCAACCTGCTGGTTGGGTTGAGTCCAGGGAGAACAACACAACCCTGAAAAAGATGATTTAGGGTGAGGCACCATCACCTAATGAAACCTGCAGGCTCTTCAGGTAGAGCAAGGCAACACACTTAAACCAAAACTAAAACTAAAACAAATGAGCTCAGGTCTAAAATGGATTTGAGCCTGTATATACAGTATAAAGGCATAACATTATTGATTCATCTAACTCCGACATGAGGAATCTACATCAATGCAGGTATTGGCAGAGTTAACTCCAACACTAGCTATCTATACCAGGTTAATTACATAGTTTACTTTAATCTTACTATCAGAAACATCAGGATTTCTGTTTTGACCTAACAGCAAACTTGGATAATCCATCGTTCTGGAGCAGGTCCCAGAACCGTCAGGTGACGACCTGATTACATTCACGTTCAGGTTTGCCAACAATAATATTGCAATGCCAATTTTGTGCAGTGTTATCTGAGCACTATTTCCAAGCCTTCGCCAGCACCCATTGGCTAAACAGAGCCAATGGAAAGGCTTGGTGGAGAGCATCACAGTCTGGAATTGGACAAATCCAATGGTCGTGTCCGGTCATGTGATGACACCAGTAATATATCAGGAAAGTAGAGCAGGGACCTTCCAACCCCCCCCCCCTCTCCTTGATACACACATGATCCACCTCTTGCTGAGTTGGGGGGCAGGAGAGTAGTGGATAGTCTAGTCATCTAGTAGTCTAGGTGTTTGATTCCCAGCCAAAGGGTTCTGGGTTCAATCCCCTACATACAGTCTATCTGTAGGCATCTTTGAGCAAGGGGTCCTAACCTCTACCTGCTCCTATATGACATGCATCTGAATTCACTCTAAGTCACTTTGGATAAAAGCGTCTGCTAAATGACTAAATTGTAAATGTTAACAGTTACTGGACTTGAAGGTCAGTCCATATGTCCTACCACTCAGATTGTCAGGCTTGGAACGGAGTGTGAACCAAATTGCAGAAAAAAAACTACAAAATTGTTACCAGGCAACAGGACTTCACCAGAGTACACCAGAGCAGATATAGAAACCCAGAGAAAGAGTGACGGAAACAAAAGGAACCGACACATGGAAGACGTGGCTAACGAGACACAGGGGACAAACAGTCATGGGGTGGGTGCAGGACCGAGACCTACTGCCACGGACAGTCAAATGGACTACCATCAACAGAGAGCTGGAGGCATTGGAGCTGAGACAACCAACAACCACAGACCTCTGGAGACATTATGGAGATGGGAGAAGAACTGTGTGTTGTCCAGTAAGACCAAGAGAGGCCAATTGTCCTGCTGCTAGCCGGCACTTACAGAAGGACTCATGGGTTGCAGCGAATTCACAGCTTTTCAGTCCTTCAAGATCAAGATAAGATAAGATGTACTTTATTATTCCCAGACGGGAAATGTGGGTTTAGTTTGAGACCCGACCTGCTACAACAGCCTCACTATACTTATGGAGGGTTAAATGTGACAATATTACATAAATAAATAATAATAATAATAATAATAATAATACAAATAATACATATTTCAATATTTTATTATTTCACTATTTATTTATTTCATGGTTGCTGGTCTGTGTGTGCTCTGTGAAATGTAAATCTGTCAACATCATCCATCAAAGCCTGGGCGGAATCTAACATCTGATTGGTTTGACCGCACAGTAAGTCAAAATCAATCGATAGCAGGTTACTTGATGTATGGGTGTCAGCCGTGTGACTTCACTTTCTCGTCCAGTTGGTGGTGGTAAGGCGCCAATGAGTCCATTTCTCAATGACCAAGAAGAACACCAAGAACTTCATCAGTTAATTGAGGAACACTCCACTCAGACTCTCCAAACATCTCTGCAATTTGACGAGCTGGCAAGCCCCATAGAACATAATGCGCCGGTGTTGCCGCTGGAATATCAAAACACGGGCGTCCAGGTCCTTGAACTCCAACTGATTGTTGCGACCCAAATCGCTGTAGTACTTCCTCTAAATTTGCAACCACCCTGTGCTCAATGTCTATGTCAGAGAGTGCAGAGATAATCCTAACAACCTCAAGAAATGGATCTATCTGACTTACTGAATCAGGGTTTTCAATATTAGACTATGTTCTCTGCTAATGCTATTATTTCTAACTAGTAAGGCCCTGTTCACACCTGGCATTAACATGCATCTTGGGTGATCCGATCACAAGTGGACAGCTATAAGTACAGGTGTGAATGCACCCAAGACCCATTGAGATCCGATCGCTCAGACCACATTCGGAGGTGGTCTTGGCCGCATATGGCCACATTCTTTTAACGGTGTGTACGCGAATGTGTCTTGGGCCACATTGAAGGATCTTTCCCCATCTGAATCGGAGCCGGCTGCTGCAGAATCGCGTTTTTATCAACTGATCGTTTTTGCCTTTTAATTTCTGAAGTGGTTGAATTTGTGCTTTGATGGACGATGTTGACAGATTTACATTGTCATGTTATTTATGCCCAGCTCCAGGCAGGTTGTTTTGGAGGAATACATTTGAATGTAAATGTACACACGGTGCGGTGTGGAGCCGGACGGTGGCTGCTAACGCTGTCCCAGAGTGGGGTAGCTGGGGCTGAATGGAGACGGCAACACAGTGGGGGGTTGAAGATACTCGCAATCCATTCTGCTAACAAGATGCCCAGGATTCAGCTGCTACACACACATAAATACACACGCCCGCACACACATGCGCACACACACACACAAATACACATACACGCATGCATACACACACACACAAATACACATGCACGCACATGCACACGCACACACACAAATACACACACATACACACACACACAAATACGCATACACACACAGACACACACAAATACACATGCACACACGCACATACACACACAAATACACATGCATGCACGCACATACACACACACAAATACACATGCATGCATGCACACACATACACTATATACACACACACACACACTATGTACACACACACAGTTTTATCAGCCTCTCTGCTTGCAAATGTTAATTATACTAACTGTTGGATTATGTGTTGCTTTGTGTGTGTGGTGATGTTTGTTTGTCTGTTTATGTGTATATATATACATTTAGGCCTGTGTTATATGTTCACATGTCTGGACATACGCACACACACACGTTTACACACACACACACACACACACACACATGCATGTGTGTGTGCATGTGTATTTGTGTGTGCGTGGATGTGTATTTATAGAGGTAGAGGTAGAGGTAGGGAAAGGGAGACAGCAAGAGAAGGGAGGAAGGGTTAACATCCTGTTAACTAATCATGTGGATAAATCACTGTATTGTTAGAAAGGAAGAAGGGAGACGGAGAGAGAAACAGATTCAGGAACAGATGGAGACAGAGATGAGCGATGGAGAGAGAGATGAAGAGGGAGAGGCAGATGTTGACTAAGGGCCTGATTTACTAGAGGTTTGCACGTGTAAAAACGTGTGCAAACTGGATATCACCAACAAACAAATATGCAGCTGATCTACTAACGGTGCGCACTGAGGATTGCGTCTTTCAAATGCTCAAGACCACACGCAATGTCCATTTAGTACATTTGCCTTAATGAATGCAATATGAGGCGTTTCTGCCCAAGTGTGCAAAATACTGGGATGAGAAAATGCAAATAGGTTCATTCAGCCACGCAATGCGATTTACCAAGCCTGAAAGTAATTGTGGTGTCTGTGACTGTGTCTGTATTTAATACGTTTAAACAGAAGTTATTGTGGCAAGAATGTGACACATAGGAGGAGACGTAGGCACAATGAAAGAATGCGTAGAGAAAGGGTTTTTGTCACTCGTGTTGACATTTTTGGAATGACAGAAGTAAAAATAATTCAGACATAGCGCTTGCGCATTTTGCGCTTGCTGTCCCTTTCTGCTTTCCATCCAAACTCTCCATGGTGGAAACCACTAAAACACGCAATACTGCTGTTTGCACCTGTTGTCATTAATGCAATTATCCTTAGTTGATCACCCGCAAAACATACACCAACCAAATGCTCAATATGTTGCAATGCACATGCAATTTATTACTCTTTATTTGGGATCTTAGGCCCTATGTGTAGAGCGATGGAGAGAGTGGGGCATATACAGAGAATAATGACAGAGAGGGAGAGAGCTGTAAATTAATAAATTTAGAGAGAGAAAAGTGGCTGTTTGTGCTGTGAGTATAAATGACGTAGTTAATGCCGTGCCATAAACAGACTAAATGGAAAACTCATCAGGGATCATTTTAAGCAGACCAAACAGAAAGCTGAGAGCCCAGGAACACTAAGAGGCCTTCTGCTGGTGGAACCACTTGGAATATCAGGCCAACACGTTGGGAAAAACAGTCACATGTGATGATAATCCGCTGTGTGACCCAGTGAGATAAACCCCATGATTATCATGATCAAGAGAAATCTAAACCAAAAACATAGAGAAAGAACCTCAATGCATCTCAACAATGTAATTCAGATGGCTTTGGGTTTTAAATGGAAAGTGAACCATGCATTTTTAATCTTCTGTGACGATCTTCCGCCATTTTGTAGGAAAGCAGTTCTCCTCTCTTGAGCCTCCTGAAATGTTCTCTCAGAGGTCCCAGTCCAACTTTCTAGGTTCCAACCCCACCTAAGGCCAAACCCATCTCTATCTTCTCCAAACCTGTGGTGCATCCAGTAATCAAGGCCCGCAGGTTAAACCAGCCATCACCACACACACTCAGGAGGAGTACTGACATGTCATCAGGATACCACCTGCTCTGCCTACAAACCACTGTTCAATGCAGTAAACCAATTTTCATTGTCCTGGTGTTGGAGAAGCCCTGCAAAAGCCACTTCAGTGGCATGTGACTAGGGTCGACTGCCACACTGTGTAAGTCGCCTGTTCATTCAAGTCACACAACTAAAACCCAGACCATTAGAGGAGCAGAAAGCCCTCCATGCATTAATTACCAATTGCAGGTTTTTACAAGTGTTGCAAGAATTTCACATGTTACTTCATGTAAGATAGTCTGTGACCTATTTTGTTAGGCTAACGATTTTTCTCACGTACGAGGACTTAAAGGAAGATAATTAATAAACCAAGCACTGAATTTGTGAGACAGCTACTGAAATGTAATGTGGCATAACATTTCTGAAATCAAATGAGTGCATTTCAAATGTAGACACAGGGGTCGGCAACCCGCGGCTCCGGAGCCGCATGCGGCTCTTTCATCCCTCTGATGCGGCTCCCTGTGGTTTTTCAAAATAATTATAGTATTTAATTGAAATGTATTTTATTTTAGTTCGTTCGTTTTTAAAATGTAATTCTAAATTTGAAGATTATGGTGATCTTGTAACATCTAAATAAAACGTGTTTCGAACGGAATTTCACGGTTCACGGGCAATCGCGCACTGCTCGCGCACATTCTCAGCGCAGAAGAAAATCTATGCAGTGCATAGCGGAGTAATGCTTCCCCCCCGTCAACAATCGCAACCACGAGCGGAGTAATGCGGCTCTCAATGAAATATATTTAGAAATATTTGGCTTTTATGGCTCTCCCAGTCAAAAAGGTTGCCTACCCCTGGTCTAGTGAGAGAGCATGGAGCACGTGGAGGTGTGTGTGTGTCTAGTGAGAGAGCATGGAGCACGTGGAGGTGTGTGTGTGTCTAGTGAGAGAGCATGGAGCACGTGGAGGTGTGTGTGTGTCTAGTGAGAGAGCATGGAGCACGTGGAGGTGTGTGTGTGTCTAGTGAGAGAGCATGGAGCACGTGGAGGTGTGTGTGTGTGTGTGTGTGTACTGACTTGTGTCCCTCAGCCAGTTGCTGGATCTTGTAGGCCTCGGCCTCGGCGGGCCTCTTGATGGTGGCGATGAGCTCTTTGTCCATGCGGTCGATCTCCTTCTCCTCGATGGTGATCTGCTTCTTCCTCTGCACCACCTCGATCTCGATCTCCTCCAGGCGGATCTTCTGCTGCTCCTTGGCGCCCTGCAGCTCGTAGGCCAGCTGGGCCTCCGCTTTCTGGCGGAGGAGGAGGAGTCACGCGTTACGCTCTGCTACCGTCCGTACCTTCCGCCGTGACGCCCCGATGCCCCGCCCGGGATCAATAAAGTATAATTGCGTCTCGGCACGTCTTATCGACACGCCAACGCACTCTCACACACACACCAACACATGCACTCTCTCGCACACACACCAATACACGCATGCACTCTCTCACACTGTGGTGGAGAAATCTGTATTTGACTGCGTTTCATTTATTTAACTATGTTCTACTACTATTTAAAAGCCAGGTCACATATATGGGCCTAGCTTTCAACTGTGGGTCATAAATACCTCCTGTTGTCCAAGATAACTTGCCTGTTAACTGTTGCCACAGATTTTCAGTTCGTTTAAGGAACCATTTGTTACCCCTTCCTCATACGTTGCCACCCCTCTTTCTCCATCCCTACTTTCTCTTCCTGATCACCTGTCTCCTGCAACTGTAGAATTGTTTTATTGATGCAACTGTTGTCCTGTTTGAACAGACCCCCTCCTGTGTAGGAGGGCTTTAAATATCCAGTGTTCTGATCATTCAGGGCTCATTCTGCTAGAGATGAGACTAATGTGTACACATTAAACCTCTTGATTTTCTCCAAGTATTGTGTTCGACTTTAGTTCTTAGGTCTCACTTGTCCTTAGACGCAATATCCAATCTCGACAACACACACACCAACACACGCATGCACTCTCTCACACACACACACACACACCAACACACGCATGCACTCACACACACACACACACACACACACACAC